>PVJH01024738.1:0-32924 GCA_004026705.1 Nesogale talazaci | reverse complement strand
GCCGCAGGCCCGGGAGCGGGGCTCGGCCCCAGATGCCCAGGCAGCCGCGGGCCTCGCGCCGGGGAGACGCGCCCCACCTTCGCAGGATGCGCTCCGGGGACGCCCCGACCCTGCCCCCGGCCCCCACTCACCTCCGACCCCGGCTCTCCCATTGCTCCGACGGCCTGACTGACGGCGCCGGCCGCCGCTCCCTCCTGCCGCCCTACCACCGCCGCGACCGCCGCCGCCGTCCCTGCAGCTGAGCCGCCGCCGCCGCCGCCGCCACGACTCCTCTTCCCGCCCAGCACCGCCTCGCGCAGCCACGCCAAGCCACGCCCCCTCCGTGAGCGCCGACGTCGAAGGCAGAGACAGGCGCAAATCGGCGGCGAGAGCGGCAGTGGCGAGCACAGGTCCGCTATTCCTCAACTTCCTGCAGGCACCCGCAACCTTCGCTCCCCTCTCCGCAAAGGTTGCTGGGAATTATAGTTCTGGTTGACCTCAAGGCCACTCTCGAGTGTATACGGAGGACCGGAAAGGACTACAAAGTAGTACGCATGCGTTATGGTAGGAGAGGTGAAACGCCGAGCCGGGAGCAGTGGGCGGTCTAGGTCTTAGGGGAATCGCCAGTAATTGGAGACGGGTGGGGGAAGGTTAGTGTGTGGCTGGATTTGATCTTATTATAAAAACGACGATCATTAATTTCTGTAATTTCTGCATTAACACTAAATTGGATGGCGGGAACTAATTTTCTCCAGTTCCACTTTTTCACCTGAGGCAGCGGAGTGTGAAGGAAATAAATTTGAAGTATCCTTAACATTCTCTCTTTCCCAGTTCCCATCGCGCAGTCATAACATCTGCCACCTAGTGGGTTCTGACTCCTAACAAGACTGTAGGTCAGAGTCGAACTAGAGTCTCCGAAACTATATATCCTGGGAGGCGAGGCGGCTGTTGTGGTAGATGACCTCATCTTTCTCCCAAGCAGCACCTCCTCGCTTTGAACTACTGGCCTGACGGGCCGGATGCTTGGCCCACCTGAGAAAACAGGGGCTCCAGCTGTGGTCTCGGGGCCTACACAGGAGGCACAAAACTAATGTCACAGTTCGAATAGGAAGTGGACCTGGTTTCTGCCAATCACGAAGATCTAGATTTAGGATCTCGGACTCAATGCCATCTAGTCAATTCGGGCTCGTGGGAACCGACACGTGGTTTCCGGAGCTGCACTTCTTTACTGGAGCCTCTCTTTCCCACAAAGCTAGGAGGTTGAACCTAATGCTCGCCGTTGGTGAGCAGCCCAATGCTCATAGCGTTGAACCACCACGACTCTTTCAAATAGAATTAGCAGTTGATTTCCAATGTTCCCACTCACATTAACAGTTTATCAAATAAATCACTGAAGCTAGGCTGAGTTTTCATTCTTTTTTGGTTAGTGCCTTACATAATGTCAAAAGAATGGTTTTTGAAAACTTTATTTATTGTTAAATCATTTTATTGGGCGCTCATACATTGCTTTTCATCACACATAGTTACAGATACTGTGCCAAGCACCCCTGAGTTTTTTAAAACTTAAGGGAGGAAAAACTTTTAAATCTTCAACGCCTGGTTTTGTAGGTGTACATAAAAACCCAAACTACTTGTTTACCCATCTGTATTAATTATAAAAGGATACCTGATGGTGGGAGTGCACCACCCAATGCTTTGAAAGAAAGAGAAGGCACTCCATTTCTATTTTTACCTGCCCTGGGAACCTTATGGGACAATTCTACAGCCATGTACGGCAGTTATGGTTCAGAATTAATTTAGTGGTGACGGTTTGATTTCATTGTGAGGGTAGTACTTATTGCTTGATGCTTGGTATTTCTTGTACTTCCAAGTGTTTTATGGCTTTTTCTACCAAGCAAGGTTAAGATGTACAGATTCAAAATGAAAGCAGGAGATTTACCTAGGCAGGTCCTCAGAAGCTACAGTTCAAAAATTTTAAATGAATTAAGATTCATTCCAGTTTGACCACCACTTACAATTATTTCCAACTATAATGAATTAAATCTAAACTCACTGATATTGAGTTTATTTCAATTTTTAGTGACCCTATAGAACAGTGTAAAATTGCCTATTAGTTTTTAATACTCTCTTTACAGAACTGACCTTATAGTTAGCAGCCTAAATGACAACCACTGTACCACTCGAGCTCTTGTTGGATTATACGATACACTAAATATATAGATTATAGTGATATACTGACAATAGAGGTAATTCTTATAGGTCCCCAAGTGATTTCTTATATATGGATACACACCTGGTGATCGTGTTAAACTCAGTATATTGTTGGGGATGGGAGGTTGGAGGCAAGTTATAAATGCAAATTCTTCCATGGGTCAAACCAGACTGAACCATTTAAAAGCCTTCTTTATTCATTGAGGCAAAACTCATATATAAAAATCCCCTGGGTTGGGAAGCGGCGACTTGGCGGAGGCTGACTCAGACTTAGGATGCTTTGGTTTCAAGGCAACAAAACGCACCTCGCCAGATCCTCCTTTGGATTCCTCGTGAGAAATCTCTCTGCCGCTAAGACAAATCTGCCTGTCCTGACCTTATTCACAAAGGATCCATGCCCCCTTTGTGATGAAGCCAAAGAAGTGCTCAAGCCTTATAATAAAGCTCAAGGTCTATTTTACAGGAGGTGGACATCACACTCCCGCAACACTCTGCTTGGTATGAGAGGTATAAATATGACATCCCTGTCTTCCATTTGAATGGCCAGTTCCTGATGATGCATCGAGTAAATGTCTCAAAACTTGAAAAACAGCTCCAGAAATTTGAGCAGCACGGTGCTGAAAGTGGACCGGGACCTCATGACTGCCCCCCTCTCTGTCCACAAGCCCTCTTCCCGAGGAGATGGCCGTGGCTACCTCGTACTCCTGTGGTCACTTGCACATAGCCCGAAGAATGTTCTGAACCCCGTGGGTGTCAGATAAATGTTGACATTTCTCTTCTGATTGATAAAAGTACCAATATGGGAACGGTTTACCTGTTGGCGTTTCATAAAGGAATTTTTTTAAATAACCTTGATAAAATAAGAAGGGAGGGGGTGATGGAGGGAGGGAGAAGTTGATTTGTCCTATTTGCGTTCCTTTTTTGTCTTAATGTTAAGGCACTTCACGTTCACTGGACATTGTCACTTATGGATGGAAGAGTCTGCATCCCTGCTGCTGCCCTGGAGGGTTTCACTTTTTAATGAAAGAATAAATGCTCTTCCACTCAGTAGATAAAGTGAAATGTGAATTGTTAATATACTGTGCACAGTCAGTAAAGGGATCTTTTTATGAATAAAAAAAAAAAAATCTCCTGGGCTGAGCCCCGGTGGCGTAGTGGTTGTGTGCGGGACTGCAGCCCACTGGGATAGAGGTTCAATTCCAGCAGCGGCTCCACAGGAGCAAAGGCTGGGCCTCTTACTCCCACCACCAGAGGGCAGTGATGCCTAAAAAACAAAAAAAAATGGTTCTTGGGCTGAGCCCCTGTGGCGTAAGTGGTTGAGTGCGGGACTGCGGCCCACCGGCTTGGCAGTTCAAATCTAGCGGCAGCTCTCAGAAGCAGCACTGGGTAGCGCCCACGACCACCAGAGGCAGTGAGGCCCCCCCCCCCAAAAAAAATTACTTAATGAGTGTCCAAAGGAATCCTTACTTTAATCAGGTGCAGGTAAGATTTGGCTGTTAAAACTCAAATTACTCTGAGGCAGGCTTTATCCACAAAAGGCTTCAATTCAATAATTCTGTTACAGACAACTTAGCATGAGAACATAATCTAAATTGAGGCAAGCTTTATGCAAGATACCTAAAAGTTGAATGATTAGGAATTGAGTGATTAGGCATTCTACCAACATAACATCACCGAAAATGCTTTGCTAACAATAGAAAAACCTTTGTTTGAAAGAAAAATACCAGAATAGAGGGGGTACCCCCCCAATTTTTTTCCCCCAAAGCAATGTATTTAATTTTTTTAGAAAACAACTGTCTCACTTTCAAAGTACTCTCATTACACTTAATACATTTGTCAAATCTGCAATTCCATTCTTGGAAACATTTTTAAACTCATCTATTTGGTTGGCTGACAGCACCTCCCTTGTTTTTTGCTTCACCTCTTCTATGTTGCTTTTCATTCCCAGAAATAAAGAGAAGTCGCACAGAGCGAGGGCAGGTGAGGAGGGTGAGTGGGCCAAGAGAGGCATACTATTTTTTTTTCCAGAGGCATACTATTTTTTTTGCCAAAAAATGGTGCACTAAGATGGCTGAGTGAGCCAGGTGCATTGTCTTGGTGGCAAAACCAGTCCCCTATCTGCCACAAATCAAGCCTTTTTTGTTGAACACTTTTACACAATCTTTTCATAATCACTAAATAGAAAGCTTGATTAACAGTGTGACCTGGTGGAATGAGTTCCAAGTGCATTATCGCCCTCACAGCCAAAAAACAAATGAGCATCTTCTTGATCTTTGATTTCACTTGACAAGCTTTTAGGGGGCATGGTGACAATGGTGTAGTCTACTGGATGGACTGATCTCTGCGTTCAGGATCATAAGAATAGCATCATATGTCTTTACCAGTAATGAACTTGGGACAAAAAGTCTGGGTTGCTTCGGACCTGTGCTTCCAAAGTATGGCACATTTCCACCCAACACTCTTTCTGTGGGTCAGTCAGAACCTGAGGCATAAATTTTGCAGCACCCCTTCTCATTCCCAAATGTTAAATTAAAATTTGTTAAACCAAGCTCTAAGATATTCTAGATAACTTCCCTATCTCTTTGATGATCTGTTGTCAGTGTTTGAGCACAAGTGCATGAATTTTTTTCTACATTTTTGTCTACTTGGGAAGTTCACATTCAGAATGAGGTTTGACATCAATCAACATTTCAACTTTTTTGAAATGAAAAAAACACTTGTACACTTGAGCTTTTCCCATAACGTTGTCTTTATACAGTGTGTCCAACCATCACAATAGTTTCTGCAGCATTTTTCCCTGGCAGGAAACAAATTCCACAGAAATACACTGTTCTCTTAAATCAGCTATCACAAAGAATCAGGTTCGAGCCAAACCACTTACATGAAAATATTCACTGTGACCAGAGACCCTTCCCAGGCAATGCCAATGAGTGCACTAGCTTCAGAACAAACTGCTTAATGCGGGCAAAATGCGTACTACTATTTTGGTCTGTTTTGTTTTGTTTGGGGGTGAGGTACACCCTTGTATATCTAATATGAAAAGAACCCCATCAAACTACCAAGGAAACCAGGCCTGAAGTAGGGAATCTACTTAACTGTTAATAGTGATTTGCTATGGGTAGCTATACTATGATCATTGAAACTTATTATAGAATATTTTTATCAGAGACACATCTGTAGTCCTACAAAACCAGGCTTGCTTTGCTTGGCTTAACAAAGTAAAACAAACCATACACAAAACAAAGATTTGCTACAACTTAAGTGATGAATAGTTTAGGTTTAGTTGATTGTTTTGTTTTGTTTTTTAGTTTTTTTTTTTTTTTGAATGGGCAGAGTTGTTTTCTGATTGGTTCAGAGTTCAAAATGACAACTTTTAATTATGAGGAAATGTTTCTATCCCTTAATTAGCCTAGGGAATCCATGATCTCACTTCAAGACCTGAAGCAGGACTCTGTCGCTGGATTTGGTGACCTCCCCAAATTGTTCTTCACGGCTTATCCTGTGTGACGTCACTGGAGATTTTCAGATCATCAGCAGTGGCACGTCCTGGTTTTTATTCTTCTTCCAATTTATTACATATCAAGGAAGTATTGGCTTCTTTGCATTCATTTCCACTGATTTTCTTGATGCTTATCTTGATTATTTATAAAGCCCCCTGCCTGAACATTGGAACCCAGACCTTTTATGATTCTGGAAGTCTTATTCTGGACTACAAGCACACCACCAAGAAACAAGGTACATGCAATAAGGCAAGTTGGCCAGCATGAACTTGAGATTTATTTAAGGTACTTTCAACCAAGGCAGAAGAATTTGTGTACAGCTAATACCAAATCTTAAGATGCTTTAGTTAAAGTAGAAATATGGCAAAGGCAAATTTATTTAGAAGAATCACCTATCGTTTAATGAAATGTTCTGGTGCCCTGGTAGAGTAGTGGTTATACTTGGGGCTGTGATACGAAAGGCGAGCAGTTGGAAACCACTAGCCACTCTTTGGTAGAAAAGCAGAAAAGAGAAATTCTTCTCACAAGAGAAGCCCAACAAGATTAACAGCTGAATTCACAACAGAAACAATGAAGGCCAGAAGGAAGATAAGGCCAGAAGGCAGGCAGATAACATAGTCAAAGCTCTCAAAGAAGAAACAGTCAACTAAAAATCTTAAATTCAACAAAGTGACCTTTCAAAAACTGAAGGTGAAATAAGGGCTTGCCCAGATAAACAAAAACCAAGATATGTGCTTCTAACAGACCTCCCTTACAAAAAAAACACTAAAGGAAGCTATTCAGACAGAAACAAAAGACCCCAAATAGTACAGAAAATCCACAAGAAAAAGCAAAGAGTGCCAATAAACATAATTATGTAACTTTAAAAGGTGGAATAAATGCATACTTTTCTCATTTTTTTTTTGGTTTGGTTGGGTTTTTTTGTTTTTTTGTTTTTGGGGGGGGTATCACTGCCCTCAGGTGGTGGGAGTAGGAGGCCCAGCCTTTGCTCCATGGAGCTGGAATCGAACCTCCATCCCAGTGGGCTGCAGTCCCACGCACAACCACTACGCCCCCCGGGCTCAGCCCACTTTTCTCATTCTTAAATAAAAAGCAACTAAATAATATAAGGGCTTCCAAAAGTTCATACAAGAACTGAATTAAAAAACTAAATAGAATTTCCCCAGTAACTATAAATCCTACATTTAAGAGTAATCTATATATCAATAACCTATAAAAACATATGTATTATATTTGCCAATAACAGCAGAAAGGTGGGTGGAAATGAAGCTTAGACCTAGAAAATGGCTATGGAAGGAAAAGTACTTATTAAATAATGTTCTGTTGGGCTTATAGCATTAATAAATATAATACACATAACAATACTATATGAAAAGGGAGAAAGGGGAATAGAGCTATTCAGTAATGTTTGCATATGCCACTGAAATTAATATAAATCTGAAGCTTGTTCTGCTAAATTCACATGTGGAGTAACTCTATAGCAATCATACACACACACACACACAGCCCCAACAAAACAATGAAACAATGCTACCTTAGAAATATTTGCTCTCAGACAGTGTAAGACATGAAAAAAGAATAATAATTTGTAAATTATCATCTAGGGTTCGTGAGGGAGAGAGGATGCGGGAAGTAGGGGGGGAAATTAGAAGCTGAATGCAAGGACTCAAGTAGAAAGAAAGTATTTCAAGAATGATGATGGCAACAAATGTACAAATGTGCTTGACACGATGGATGGATGGGTTGTAATAAAAGTACGAGCCACCAATAAAAGATATATATGTATATATGTGTGTGTGTATATATACATATATATCTATATTTGCTCAATACAAAAAGGAATAAGGTAGGGAGAGTGGAACAAAAATACTGAAAACACTTCCTACTCCCACCAGGGCAGTGATGCCACAAAAAAATAAAATAAAATACTGAAAATGGGCTGAACCCCGGTGGCGTAATGGTTGTGCACGGAACTGGGGCCCATTGGGTTGGAGATTCAAATCCAGCAGCAAGGCTGGGCCTCCTACTCCCATCACCAGAGGGCAGTGATACCCCCACAACACACACACACACAAATACTGAAAACAAAAAATAAACTGACACACATAAATTTGCCAATATCAAGTGTGAAATGATTAAACCAGCCTATCGAAAGTCATAGTAGCAAGTGACTTAAAAAAAAAAGATAAAAGGAAAAAAAAACTTCCCAATATCCAACTACATGCTGTTCACTAAGATAATCTTCAGATTCCAAGATAGAAATAGAGTGACAGTGAAAGGATAAAGTCAGATATACTGTGCAAACAGTCATCACAAAAAAGCTGGAACAACTACACTGACAACCAATAGAGAGAGATTTTAAACAAATGCTGATAATGATGAAGAGGAGCATTTTATAATGGTGAAGGGTCAATTCATCAGGAAGACAAAAAAGTTATAAACATGAATATAATAACCATAACCATGCCCACTGCCATCAGGTTGGTTCTGATGCCTACAGAGGCAGGGTAGAACTGAGTTTCCAATCCTTTAAATAGTTATAGTCCAGGAATCCAACAGACACAGTTCTATCCTCTCTTATAGCTTCTCTCTGAGTTAAAACAGACTTACCGGCAGTAAGAGAAATCTTTTTTTTCCTAATCATCTTATTGGGGACTCATACAATTCTTATTACAATCCACACATCCAGCAGATAACCTTAGCTTTCTCCTGTGGAACCGCTGGTGAATTTGAACCATTAACCTTGTGAAGAAATAGACAACTCTGCAGTAATAACTGCAGACTTCAATAGGTCACTTACAATAATGGATAGAACAGCTGGAAGACCAACAGGTCAATAAAAGATTTGAACACTATAAATCACGAAGACATAATGGATTTTGCTACCCAATAATATTACATGGAACATTTTCTAAGACTATGTACTAGGCCACAAAACAATTCTCAATAAATTAAAAAATGTAAAATACACAGTGTATTTCTCATTACATTGGAATATTAGAAACCAACAGGAAAAACTGAAGAACTCACAAATATATAATAGAAATTCAGTATTATACCTTAAGAAAAAAATTTACATGCATGAAGCAGCTTTATATTAATCTATAAATTTTGTTAACTAGAAACTCTAAAGTTCAGAAGAATATATTAAAATGCTACTACTTATGAAAGATCAATATCCAATGCATTAATGAACTGAAATGGACTGGTATTGGCCATTTTGAATCAGAAAATCATATAATTTACTATGTTGAGAAGAACACAATCAAAAGGAATGGCGTGGCATTGTTGGTCAGAAAGGAGTTTGCTAAATTCATCATAAAGTATAATGTTATCTGTGATCTGGGTAGCCAAGGACTACAATTATTATTCAACTTTATACACCAACCACAAAAGCTGGTGATAAATAAATGAAAGAATTCTACCAACAACTTCAGTCAGAAATTCACCAGACATGCAAAAGTTGGAAAGGAAGAGGAAGGAACAGCAGTTGGAAAATATGGACTTGGTGATACAAATAAAGCTAAAGATTGAATGATAGAACTAGGCAAAACCAATGACTTCTTCATAGTAAATACCTTTTTTCACAACACAAAAAGCAACTAAAAACATACCTCATCAGATGGAATGAACAGAAATCCAATTGACTACATTTGGGGAAGAGTCAATGGAGAAGTCATTATCAGGAGCTAAAATTAGACTAGGGGCCAACTGTGGAACAGAAACAAATTCACCATCGTTGAATATGACTGTGAGTCTCTCCCACCTGGATTCTGAGAACATGTCAAGAACAGATTTGATGTACTGAACACTAATGACAGAAGTCCTGATGAGCTACGGGAAGCTATCAAAGCCATCATTCATGAAGAAAGCAAAATGGGCATTAAAAAGACAGTAAAGAGGGCTGAGCCCCGGCGGCGTAGTGGTTGTACGCGGGACTGCGGCCCACTGGGACGGAGGTTCAATTCCAGCAGTGGGGCTGGGCCTCCTACTCCCACCACCGGAGAGCAGTGATGCCCCCCCCCAAAAAACAAAACAAAACAACTAACAAACAAACAAAAGACAGTAAAGAAAGCAAAGACTGAAGTGGATAGTAGAAAAGACTATAAAAGTTGCTCTACCTCATACAGTAACTAAAGCAAATGGTATAAAAGATGAAGTTGAACTGAATAGAAAATTTCAAAGATCAGCTTGAGAAGACAAAGAAGCCAAATATTATAATGAAATGTGCAAGTACCTAGAACTAGAAAACCAAAACGGAACATGCTCAGCATAACTGAAACTAAAAGAACTTAAAAACTCAAGTCTTGAGTTGCAATTATGAAAGATTCTACACTTGATCTTAGCCAAAAGGCTGAGAAGTGATGCAATTATGAAAATCTGTAGGCAAACAAAATACTGAATGATGTAGAACGCATTGAGAGAAGGTGGTAAAGAATACAGTCATTGAATCACAAACAGCCAGTCCACCATCCACTATTTCAGGAGGTAGCATCTGAGCAAGAACTAACAGTGCTGAAGGAAGAAGTTTAAAATTCACTGAATTCTTTAGCCAAAAACAAGACTCCAGGAATTTAACATTGAAGTGTTTCAGGAATCTGAAGAAGCCCTGGAAGCACTCATTTGCCTATACCAGGAAATTTGCTAGACAGCTACTTGGCCAATTGACTGGCAGAGATCTATATTTGTATCCATTCAAAAGAAACGTGACCAAACAGAATGCTGAAACTATAGAATTAAATCATTGATATCGCACACAAGTAAAACTTTGCTTAAGATCATCCAAAAATTATAGTAGAAAGTTGCCAGAAGATAAGGTCAGATATGTAACTTTACTCTAGTTCTTAAATGCTTCCTCTCCCCCATCCCCCACCCCTATCATGATCCCAATTCTACCTTACAAATCCAGCTAGACCAGAGGATGTACACCGGACAGATAGGAACTGGAAGCAGAGGGGATCCAGGACCTATGATTCCTTCAGGACCGGTGCTGACAGTGACGATACCAGGAGGGTGAAGGGAAGTTGGGGTAGAAAGGGGAAGCCAATTACACGGATCTACATTTAACCTCCCCCTGGGGTACGGCCAACGGGGAAGTAGGTGAAGGGAGACATTGGACAGTATACAATGACAAAATAATAATTTATAAATTATCAAAGGTTCATGAGGGAGAGGGGTGTGGGGAGGGAGGGGAAATATGAGGGACTAATACCAAGGGCTTAAGTAGAAAGAAAATGTTTTGAGAATGATCTTGGCAATCAATGTACAAAAGTGCTTTGCATACAATAGATGTATGTATTGATTGTGCTAAGAGTTGTATGAGCTCCCAATAAAATGATTTAAAAACAAACAAAAAAAGACAAGGCCAGATTTGGAAGAGGATGTGGAACAAGGGATATCATTACTGACCTATCAAATGGACCTTCTTGGCTCAAAGAATACCAGAAAGATGTTTACTTGTGTTTAATTGACTATGCAAATGTATTCAACTGTGTGAACCATAATAAACTGTGGATAATCTTGAGAAGAATGAAAATCCCAGGGCACTTCATTGTGCTCATTTGGAACTTGTGCATGGATTGAGAGGCAGCGGTGCCAACAGAACAAGAGAACACTGCGTGCTTTAAAATCAGGAGAGGTGAGCATCAGGGTTGTACCCTCTCACCACACTTGATGGCAGTGGGTTTGCTTTCTAGTTCGGGGCGGGTTTTTTTTTCCTGTAACTATATGGAGCATTAATATATATATATATATATATTAGGCATCACTGCCCTCTGATGGTGGGAGTAGGAGGTCCAGTCTTTGCTCCTGTGGAGCTGGAATTGAACCTCCATCCCAGTGGGCCGCAGTCCCTCGCACAACCACTACGTCACTGGGGCTCAGCCGCATTTAAATATTTTACTGTATGCATGTATTGGTCACTTAAAATTATTTTTGTGAATGCAAAGTTATTTTTATAGCTTTCTAAACCAAAAACCAAACCACTGCCATCCAAGCATAGGGTTTCTAAGATTGTAAATCTTTACAGAAGCAGATAACCTCATCTTACTCCCTCCAAAGTACTGGTAGATTTGAAACAGTAACCTTGTGGTTAGCAGCTCAAAGACAAAGTTTCTCACTGCAAAAAGAAAATTCTAATTTAATTATGGGTGCGATCCTCAGACTCTATAGTATATTCTATTAACTTTTTGGATTTAATGATATTACATAATTCTATTGCATTCTTGAATCTGAGGTGATAAAAGACAGATTAGCAGTTTTTTTAAAAGAGGTTTATTAGAAATGTTTACAGGAAAGTGAGGAACAAAGATGTTATAAAAAGCACAGATAACTTTAATATAGGAGCAAACAGCCCAACCTATTAAATAATTTATCACATGTCAACTGATATTCACACCCTTTTTTATGACAGAATAAAGTGATGCCATATAGGTTATTTTAAAAATATGCTAGATAATCTTGCCTCACTGCTGGTATGATCATTAGAGGCAATTATGTGAAAAGGGAGTGACTCTAGAAGTGATGTCAGGACCGAGTAGCTGGTATACCACCCTCTTAAAGAACCCTTTCTTTTCCATTCTCCACATTTCTTCTGTATCCCAGCACACTCTAATACATCATGAGCCAAGTTTCCTCTGGGGCTTTCATTGCCATAGATTCAATTCCAACTCCAAGAGATTCTAGGAATGAATAGAACTGCTTCTTTGGGTTTCTGTGACTTTAAATCATTTTATTATTATTATTAAATACTTTTATTGGGGGCAATTCAGCTCTTATTGCAATCCGTACATCCATCCATTGTGTCAAGCATATTTACACATATGTTGCCATCATCATTTTTTTTTTTTTGGCGGGGAGCATCACTGCCCTCTGGTGTTGGAGTAGGAGACCCAGCCTTGCTGCTGGATTTGAACCTCCAACCCAGTGGGCCGCAGTCCTGCGCACAACCACTACGCCACTGGGGCTCAGCCCTCCATGATCATTTTCAAAGCATTTTCTTTCTACTTGAGCCTTGATATCAGCTCATTTTCCCTCCACCCTTCCTCATGAACCCTTGATAAGTTATCAATTATTATTTTCATATCTTACATTGTCTACTGTCTCCCTTCACCCACTTTTCTGTTTTTTGTCTCCCTGGAAGGGAGTCATATATTGGTCCTTGTGATCAATTCCCCCTTCTACCCCCAGAGCTTCCTGGTGTTTCTATTCTCATTATTGGTCCTAAGGGGTCTATCTGTCCTGGATTCCCTATGCTGTGGGCTCTTATCTGTAGTAGTGTACATGTTTTGGTCTAATCTAATTTGTAAGGTAGAACTGAGGTCATGATCGTGGGGGGGAGGAAGCATTAAAGAACTAGAGGAAAGTTGCATGTTTCATTGTTGTTATACTACACCCTGACAGGCTTGTCTCCTCCCCACGACCCTTTTGTAAAGGGATGTCCAATTGTCTAGAGATGGGCTTTGGGTCTCCAATCAACACACACACACCCCTTCACATTGGTATCATTTTGTTCTGGATCTTAGATGCTTGATACCTGATCTCATTGACACCTGATGATCACACAGGCTGCTGGGCTTCTCCCATGTGGGCTTTGTTGCTTCTCAACTAAATGACTGCTTGTTTACCTTCAAGCCTTCAAGACCCCAGAAACTGTATCTTTTTATAGCCTGGGTCACCATCAGCTTTCTTCACCACATTTTACTTATGAACTCATGTTGCCTTCGGGTGATCGTGTCGGGGAGGTGAGCATCACAAGATGCTGGATTATTAGAACAAAGTGTTCTTGAGTTGAGGGAGTACATGAGTAGAGGCCCAATGTCGACCTACATACATAGCATATAAGTAAATAGAGATATTTCCCTGTTATTATATATATATTTACATATGCACATACTTGTATTTAGACCTCTATAAATGTCCTTTACCTCCTAGTTCTTTCTTCTATTTCCTTTTATTTTCCTTGTGTTTCATTACCATGTTCGGCCTTCATTCGGGTTTCAGTAAATCCTCACTGTTATATTGCCCTTGATTAAGTCCAACTAGGCATCCTACACCCTTCCTTCCAGCGATTTTAGTTCCCTTGTTATTCCGACCTCAAATCTTTACAGGGTAGTCAGCATCATCTTTGCTAAAAGCTCAGAGGGTCTCAAAACTATGGTCCTCAGTATGAAGGATGACAGAGATAAAAGGCTACCCAACCATGAGATATTTGTACACACCAACAGTAAATAGCTTCTTCTACCTGTCTGCTCACAGGCCCTTCTTTGCATTAGAAGGAGACACTAAAGCTTTAGGACACCATGTGTAGCTGTGAGCATGAGTGAGCTGAAACAGAATTCAGTCACAAGTCTGATTTTGAAACACTTCTTGTTTTCCCTGTCCAGCATGCAAAATATTGTCAGCCAGGACAAACAAACAAAGCATCTCTGAAGAATATAATTCAACCTCAACTTAAAACAAAACAAGACATAAAAGCACTGCCACCAAGTTGACTGCAATTCACAGTGACCCTACAGGACAGAGTAGAACTCTCCCTATGAAGTTTCCAAGGCTGTACATCTTCGTGGGAGCTGACAGCCTCATCTCTCTTCCATGCCGGGACTGGTGAGTTTGAACTGCTGACCTGTAGTTAGCAGCTCAGTGGGTAACCCACAGTACCAACAGAGCTCCATCAAAGATTATCAACATCAGGTAGATTGTGGACACACAAAAAAGACAGAGTTAATTTTCTACCTACTGATTCATAAGAGAAGTTACCTAAGAATCAAATCAGAAAGAACATCCCTGGACAGGACAAATAAAATGATTTTACAAAGGAAAAATCAAATACTCGGTTAACGAAAGACAAAGGCCAGAAAAATCACATCAAAAGGATGTTAGGACAACTAAACAAATCTTTCTAGAGAGCTAAAGGCAGGACCAGCACTTGTCTTTCCGTTTGTCACACTGTGGTGTCTTATGTGTGGCTGGCAGCTAAATCACTGGTATTTCAAATGCCAGCGGCTCACCCAAAGTGAACAAGTCTCAGTGGACCTTCCAGAATATAAATAGAAAATGGAAAAGGACTTGGTCCTTTGAAGTTGGACCTTATATAAGGAAGAATAAATGCATGTGAACTGTGGTGCTGAAGAAGAATATTGTAAGCACCATGGACTGCTAAAAGGACAAGTCCACCTGTCTTGGAAGAAGTACACTCAGAGGGCTCCTTAGAAGCAAGGATGACCAGACTTTAACTTACATACTTTGGACACATTTTCAAGAGCAACCTGTGTCTGGAGAAAGTGCTCGTGTTTGGTAAAGGGAAGGGGCAGCACAAAAGAGGACGGCCCTCAAGAAGTTAGCGAGACACAGTGGCTGCAACAATGGGCTCAGGGACAGGAACAACCGTGAAGACAGTGCAGGGCCAGACAGCGTCTCCCTCCGACTCCACGGCACCTACCACAGCAGAAGGCAGTGCGTCCGTAAATATGTACACTGCTTTATGAAAATGAAACAGAGATGGGAACAGCTCTCGGGAATTAGAATTGGATGGCTGACATTAAAAATTCAATCAACAGACTGGTGGGTTACCACTCTGATAAGGCCTGAACCTATGACTATGGTCTGAGTCTCAGGTGGGCATTACAAGGAATTATCAAACCCAGCAGAAAAGCAGAATGTGCATAGGAGGGACAACTGCTATGTGAATCAGTAAAAAAGATGGAGAAAGAAGATATGAAGAGGGCAAAGTTCATGGAACAATTGAATGAAAAGAATTTTTCCACAAACCTTTAGAAGCCGCCTAAGATTATATCTGACCTCTGCCTCATAGGAATCTGCATTGGACTATTGATCTTGAATCTCCTTTCCTCTTGTGAAGTTAGGCAGTCAGAAAGGAGACAGACGTCCAATTCATGAGATTCAAGTCCCCAAATAAGTGAAATCTCAGAAAGAGATAACAATAGGGAGACTATGGCAGTAACGTTAAAAGTAACCAAAGAAAAACGTTCTCATAATTGAGGAATATACCTATCCATATCGCAAGGGTCCATAATGTATGCAGCACCATAAATGAAAAAAGACACAAACAGGCACATTTTCATCAAATTATAGTATCCAGATGAAAAATAGGATTCAAAGAGCCCTAGCGGGAGTAGAAGCAAAAATCCCTGGAAGGCAGTTCAAGTCTGACAACTTCTAATTGGTACCAATTCCAGGGTACTCAACTGCTGCAACATCAGAAGGGGATTCAGATGGAACAAAAAACAGCTCTGTGTTGGTCTTCTCAATCGTTACCATCAATGTACCCATCCCACAGCCTGGATGAGAGTCGAAGCCTTCCAAAGAGCGGCTGAAGGTTTAGAACTGCTGATCTTGTGGTTGTTGCCCAAGGAGTAACCACTACACCAGCCACCAGGGCGCCTGTATGAACACACAGGTGACTTTCATCTCTCACGACATCAAACAAAACCAGGAGGATAAGTCAGAAGCCACAACAAGAATTTGAAAAACAAAAACATTGCCTTGCAACTGGGTGAGACTAGTGCTGAGGAGCGCGCCGCCAAGAAGTGGAATGTAGAGAGAATACAGAGAGAACATGTCAGCAAGTATCCACCACGTCCAACACGAGTGCACGCTGAGGAAAGGCGCCTGTGGCAAGGCTGGTGAAGCATCTAAGACTGTACAGAGCTGCTGAAAGAAATCCATCTTCTGCATGGGTCAGAGAAGTAAGGCAAGGAGCATTCCCAGAGGGCCATTCTCACCAGAATCAGAGGTCTCACTTTTTGAATGAACTCTGGCCCCTTCTGTCACCCAAGAACCCTGCTGCAAACAGTAGTTGGTCCTGAAAAACCCACGTCTTTAAAAATTGAGGGTTTAAGTAAAACTGTGACACAGTATCAATACAAAGATATGAGAAGAAAATAATGTGAAAAACCTTAAAATTTGACAAATGCCTGAAAAGCATTCACAAGAAATATGTCATAGAAGGAAATTCTTACCACATTTTCCCTACTAACTCCAATGTAGTGAAACCACAGAGAATGCATGCAGAAACACAAATATTAGTCTTTTACATTTTTAGGAAACTACTTTTAAATTGAGAAAACCCTTCCCATTCAGAAAATATAAAAATAATCATCCATGTGTATTCTTTCCATTTTTATTCTTTTTACCATTCTTTCCTAGAATTTGGTTTGCAGTAGAATTTAATTATTTCTCCAATCAATTGAATTGTGGATGGGGACGTGAATATTTCTAAATAAGTCATATTACAGACTTATTGGGAATTGTGTGGCTTGGAGCGCTGGTTTGCATGGGATCTCTTGTGCAGTTCCTTCAGTAAAAATGTTCCATCAGGAGCACCAACAACAGTATAGAAACCTCAAAGCCTGTTACTGCAGATGCCTATCCTGATTGCCAATTTTAGATTTAGAATTGAAAGGACTTTGTTTCATCTACTTGTAAAATCTATCCAAATAAAATTTCACAAAAGAGAACAAATGTATTATTTTTTTACATTATCTATAACTGCTGTACAAGTTATTCTCCTATGTACAGATTTTGGCTGGAAAGTGAAAATTACAGCACATAGTTTCTTTTCAAGGCCAACATACGAAGTATCTGAGGATAAAAACATGCTTCCACAACAGCAGCTACAAACTTTACTATCACGCAGTGGTCATGGGGATTTTTGGAGTTCCCTATCCAGTTCTGGGTGTATTTGTGCCCTGGTCTGGGAGATGCACAAAGCTTCACAAGTTACTTCTGCCTGGTGGAAAATACTGAGTAGAGTGTGGATGTGCTGAAACTCGAGGGCAGTTCTATTCTCACCGACCTGGGTGCTGTTGTTAGGTGGTATCAAGGTGGCCGCAACTCATAGTGATGCCGTGTGCAGCAGGAGACACACTGGCTGGGTCATCCCTTCTGCGTCATCATTGCCGTTTGTGCCCACTGCTGCAGTCACTGCGCTAGTCCATCTCTTTGAGGGTCTTTCTCAATTTTGTTGTCATACTCCGAGACTGGTCTTTCCTGATAATATGCCCAAAACATGTCAATCCCGGAGTCCACATTTAGTGAAAATAACTCTAGGAGACTTAAGACATATATATCAAAATATTCTCAGATGAGAAACTGGGTAAAAGATACATGATACCTCTTTGCATTGCTTCTTAACAGCTGCTTGGTTATCTACAATTACCTCAAAAGTATTTCATTTCTTATAAAATTGAGCAATCCTTACCCCATGCCTTGTGTGAGTTTTCCCTCAGTAATGAGTCTAAGGTTGCTGCAATTGGCTTGATTTTGAAACAGAAATTTTAATAAATGATTGAATAGGATTGCTTCGTTTTTGACATAGTTATCTTATATACTCAAGTATATAATATATACTTATATACTTATCTTATTACGTATATACATATATGTATCTTATATACTCAAGCCAACCTAAATATCAGCCGAGGCACCTAATTTTACCACAAAAACTGAAAAAATATAAATGTGCTGAAAAACGTGGCTTATACATGCATAAATATGGTAAACTGAAGTTTTAAGAAGCTAAGTAAATTACTATGATCTCATAATTTGTCATTCAGAACCCACCCTAACTACAGTGCTTGGTATTTCTTGTATAATGCTTTTTTTAAAATAATTTTATTGGGGGCTCTTACAGCTATTCTAACATTCCATACATCATCTCTATCAAGCACATTTGCACACATGTTGCCACATTCATTTCCAAACATTTTCCACTTGAGCCCTTAGTATATGCTCTTCTTTCCCCATTCCCTTTTTTTTAAATGAATCATTTTATTGGGTACTTATAGAATTCCTCTCACGATCCATACATACATCAATTGTATACAGGCCACATTTGCACACTTGTTGCCATCATCACTCTCAAAACATCCTCCCTCCACGTAGGTCCCCTCTACCAGCTCCCCATATTTCTCTTCCCCCTCCCCCATGAACCCTTAATAATTTACAAATTGTCATTGCTTTTTCATATCGTACACTGTCCAATGTGTCCCTTCACTCACTTCCCTGTTGGCCATGCCCCAGAGAGGAGGTTATATGTAGATCCCTGAAATTGGTTCCCCCTTTCTACCTCACCATCCCTCCACCCTCCCAATATCCCCACTCCCATCACTAGTCCTGAGGGAACACCTATTCTAAATTCCCCATGTTTCCGACTCCACTATACATCCCCTGTTCTAACTGGACTTGTCTGGTAGATCCGGGAGCATGATAGTGGGAGGAAGCACTTGAGAACTAGAGGAAAGTTGCATATTTCATTGTTACTACAATGTACTTTAACTGGCTCATCTCCTCCCTGCAACCCCTCTGTAAGAGGATGTCGCTTCATCTATTGATGGGCATTGGGTTCTCTTGCATAATGTTTTAAGGAACAAAAATGTTTTAAATCACAATACCTTTTACTTTAAAATTTTTCCCACAATATTTTTTAATATCATCCCAAACTGGGATGGTCCAGAAATGATGTAACTAAACTCATATATGAAAGAGATTGCAAGTCAAGTCCTGCAGGTAATAAGTTTAGCTTCAGGTCTGAAGGACAGTTTAAACTTATGCCTCTCTCTATCTCCAGGCCCTCCTACTATGTTCCTTTTCACAGAGGTTCCCAGTGGTAGCCAGGTAACAGCTAGTTCTTGTGATTGCACAGTTGTGGAAACTGAGGTGAGCATGGTCTGCTATTCCTCTGGATTCTTTCCTTGTCTTTTCTCTTCGATCTTCTTTGCTTTGGATGGGAAGAAACAAACAACGGCATCTTAGATAGTTGCTTATAAACCTCTAAGATCCCAGTTGCTACTCACTCAAGCAGGAAGCAGAATATTCTCTTTGTGGATTTTTTGCCAAGTAACCTTGGTGTCCCCCAGACTATGGTCCAGAACCCCCAGATCCAGTTACTCATCTCTACAAAGTATTTGACTATAAATAACTTTGCCTCCTATCTGTTGTGGTCATGTATGTATTTGCAGCACATATATATACATGCATAGAAATAATCTGTATCAAATACACATATTTGTAAGCGTCATCTCAATTACCTTCTCACCCGGTCTTTAATTTTCATTAACTATGATGTGTGTTGGTGTGGACTTCAGTTTACGAGATTCATGTGAGTTCTTAAATCAAGGTTCATGCATTGGTCCAATTTGAGTAGTTTTCATATAGTATTTCTTTTTTTGGGGGGGGGGAGGCATCACTGCTCTCCGGCGGTGGGAGTAGGAGGCCTAGCCCCACTGCTGAAATCGAACCTCCGTCTCAGTGGGCCGCACAACCACTGCGCCACCGGGGCTCAGCCTCATATAGTATTTCTTTGAGCAGCTTTTCAACCTTCCCTCTTGCGCCTTTCTGTATAGCCCTCTAATATATAATACATATATTACATCTTGATATGTAGTCCCACAGGTTCCTGAAACTCAGTTCTCTTCCCCAGCTCTTCTAGCAAGTCTATGTTTCTCTACTGTTCAATTTGGGTGATTTCTAATGTTCCATCTTCAAGTTCACTGATTATGTTCTATCTCCTCTAGTTTTCAGTTTTTAGTTTGGGCTATTATGTTTTTCAGTTTAAAATTGTCAAAAAGGTTCTTGGTAGCTTCTTTTGTTCATGCTTTCTTTTGCTTCTTTGTGGTTTTTTGTGTGGCATCACTGCCCTCTGGCGGGAGTAGGAGGCCCAGCTCCTGGATTTGAACTGCCAACCCAGTGGGCCACAGTCCCGCACACAACCACTACACCACTAGGGCTCAGCCTCTTGGTAGCTTCTATAGTTTTTGTTGTTGTTGTTGTTGTTGAAGCTTCCTGTTTCTGTGCTAAGACTTTCTATTTTTGTTTCAAGAGCATTCTTTTTTTTTTGTTTTCTTTCGGGGGGGGGGGGCATCCCTGCCCTCTAGTGGTGGGAGTAGGAGGCCCAGCCTTTGCTCCTGTGGAGCAGAACTGAACCTCCATCCCAGTGGACCGCAGTCCCGTGCACAACCACTATGCCACCGGGGCTCAGCCTCAAGAGCATTCTTTTTTTTTTTTTTTTGTGGGGGGGAACATCACTGCTCTCTGGTGGTGGGGGTAGGAGGCCCAGCCCCACTGCTGGAATTGAACCTCCATCCCTGTGGGCCGCAGTCCCGAGCACAACCACTACGCCACTGGGGCTCAGCCCTCAAGAGCATTCTTAATTGCTCAATGAAACATTTCAATAATGGCCACTTGTAATACAGTTGCCCTGAAGCCTGGCTGTATCTTGCAAGTCCTTGCCGACACCACCCTTGGCCCTTAAATGCGGTGGGAGGGGGGGGGTGGAGGTCGTCCAGGTCTGCTGACTGTTCAGTAGGCTGGGGTCAGGTGTGGGGTGGTAAGTACCCTCGAGGACCACTGGGCCTCTTCTCCTGTAGCTCTTAGCAGTCAGAAGTTACCTGCCTGGTTAAGATAATTCATTTGTAACCCTACTGAAGCAGAAGTATTTATATGCACTGACTTGGTAGACCTGTCCTAATCTCTCTACATCCACAGTATCCACTCAGGAGGCCACACTCAGGTGGCCATTTGGTCCATCGGCATCCCTGGGCGTGTCCCAAGCTGGGGTGCCAGGACAGGATAATGAATTGGTGTGGCTATCCTGTGGTCACATTCTGCAGGCTCAGCAAAGGAGATCATGTTTCAATTTTGTGTGTTTACTGGCAACTTATATAAGTGAAAATGAATATATTTTTATGTAAAATTTTTCATTCTTTGCTTTTCAATAAACTTGGATAACAAATAAGTTACCTTTATAGTCTTTTAATGCATTCTACATTTTAAAACACTCAGAACCACTATCATCTGTGTGGCATCTAATTGTCTTTTTTCATTCAAGTTGCGATATTCCAGGTTCTTGGTTTGAAGAATGATTTAAATTGAAATCTGACATTGTGGTTGTTATGAGATTCTTAATGAGGTTCCTGTACTATGAGGTTTTTATTTAATTAACCCTTATGTTTCGGCTAATTTGATGTTATTCCATCAGCTTTAAAAAGAGGCTGTTTTATTACTCCACACTTCCTAGTCAGTCTAAATTGACCTTGAAGGTGGGGGTGGCGCAGGGCAAGGTGGAATCATTACTGTGGAACCATGTTAAAAGTTAGGAACCTCTATAAGGCTTCACCTGATACCTTTCCAGCATGGGCGGTGGTGCCCATCTCAGTTCATTATAGGTCGATGAAACTTGAGGGCCAGGCTACTGACACTGTCTTTGCTCACATGAGTGAAAGTAAGGCTTATTTTTTTGTGAAATCTGTGGCTAGAATGGTTATAGTTTTTGTTTGTTTTCTGTCTTTCTACAGTTTCCCTTTCTTGGTTCCTTGATCGATCGAGAAAGCAGGTTTTTGCAGGGATTTGTTTCATTCATTGGCTAATTACAGTTTAAGAGGAGTGCTTCCAAATTGCCAGTTTCTTTGACTCCAAACTAAGATTGAAAGTCAATAGAAAGACAAAAGGGTTCTCACTAATCTTTTCATTCCTTGCATTCAAGGATTCCCTCAATGGTCTGTCTTCTCTTCATCTTTAAGTTTCCTTGTTTGTTGATAATATTCTAGGGATTGGGTTGTACACAGAAAGTACGACAGGGAAAAATATGACCTCTCCAACTTCTCAAAAGAGAGAAGCGACCTCTTTTAACTTTTTTATAATCTCAGCCTTTCTAATGGGTGCGTTTTTTTCTACTCAGAGTTCAAATATTACTTCAAGTTAGAACATAAATATCTTATCATCACAGTCTCCTAGCCAGCCCCCCAGTGTTTTATGGTCTACGCCCACATTTATTCCATCTCTAGCTATGTAAATCCAAGATAATGTTACAGCTTTTATGTCATTTTATAAAATTTAATATGATTAAATGGTCTTTTAGATCTGTATATTTAGTATTTCAGGGGCTTTTTCAATAAAGCTTGCACTACACTTCTCAAAACAAAGATCCCTTATAATTAATATTTCAAGATATCTTTCTCATATATGAACAAAAAATTACACATTTAAGATTGTCCATGACCTTTCCCATTAACACATGACAATTGAAGAAATATCATTTGGCATTAATATGTATGTAAAAAAAAAAAACTCCACAAATGGCACTGTGTTGGCTTTGCTTTTTTTTTTTTTAAGCATCACTGCCCTCTGGTGGTGTGAGTAGGAGGCCCAGCCTTTGCTCCTGTGAGCTGGACTTGAACATCCATCCCAGTGGGCCACAGTCCTGCGCACAATCACTACGCCGACGGGGCTCCACCCATCTTTGCTTTTCTATATTATGAAATAGAATTTTAAGAACCACTAAACGCTAAAATTCCTGTATTACAAGGTCAAAGATATTATCCACTCATTTTAAAAGGTCCTGAACTCTACTCAAAGTAAGTATGATCTGTTAATTCAGGCATAACTACATGCTTCTTTTAGAAGTCTCCTGGGAAATAATATTTAGAAATAAAAACAATTCACAACATGAGTTGGCATGTAGAAAAATTCAAATTCTGAACATTTACTGAGTTCACAGTTATACTACCAAAAATTTAATCACTAAGGAGGGAAAGCAAAAAGTAGAATTCTTATTGTAAGAGTAATAAAAAGATTGAGCTTCACGATCTTGAAAAAAAAGTTGAGAACTACTAAAGGACTTCCAACAGAGAATACTGACACCAAACCACTAGTGCAGCCTCCGTTCTGAGTCTTTTCTCTTTTACCTATTTGTACTTTTAATTTCTATTTCTAAGGAAGGTAAAAACTCACAGTCAAGCCTCTCTTGCAGTGAGAGATGGCTATGTTGAAATAGTTCTCGTTGGGCTGAGCCCCGTGGCATAAGTGGTTGAGTGCGGGACTGCAGCCCGCTGGCTTGGCAGTTCAAATCCAGAGGCGGCTCTCAGGAGCAGCACTGGGTAGTGCTCACGACCACCAGAGGCGGTGATGCCCCCAAACAAACAAACAAACAAAAAATAGTTCTGGTCATCAGAATGTACTTGTAAAATCTACTTGTAAAAGCAACTAGGTAAGCTATAATTTCCCGATAAATCTCTAGGTCTTGTTCTACTCTTTCCTTGTTACCTTAAAAAAAAAAAAAAAAAAAAAAAAGATTAAAACCATGCCACCCGTCTTGTGACAACCATGAGGGAAAAATCAAAGAATCATCTCAGACATATGGCAATGACGGTACCGCACTGTACCAAGCAAAGCCTGCTGCCAGCTCCAGTTTCCAGTTGTGAGAACTCACCCATTTGAAGGATTTAAACTAGGTTTAAGTGTGAGACCTTTCCTAAGAAAAGCTGTACGAACAATCATCTATTTCAGAGTGGTCATTTTTGTTAGTGAGGATAGATTGTGAAGGTCAAGAATGGAAGCCGTGGCTTCTCACGAAGCGATCATAGTCCTCTGTAAGAAAAGGGTCTGAAAGGATAGCAAGAAAGACTCCAAATCTAGGCACACCCTCCTAGGAGAACATCTAAGGAGGCCTGGTGGCACAGCAGTTACATGTTGGGCTCCTAGATGGCAACATATAGTCTGTGCTGTGAAACTCCTCGGGAGAGGAGGCTTTCTACTCCAGTAGAGTGCCAGCCTTGGAAATCCACCGGCCACGTTACCCTGTCTACCAGGCAGCCACGAGTTGGAGTCTCCTCCACAGCCACGGGTTTTCAGTTTTATTTAGCAGGAGAGAGTGTGGGTTCGGTTCCAGACCACCACAATAAAACAAATACCCAAACCAAAGCAAGTCAAATGAGTTGTTTCCTGGTGCGTGTGTTTGTCTTGTTTACACTCCACTATAATATGTTCTCAAGACCATTATGAAAAAATTTAAAACACTGCGATGTGTGGTGCAGTGGTGAGCACAGCTGTTTGCCCAGATGTGACAGAGACATGGATGAACACCTCTTGGAAAAACGGTGACCATCAGATTTGCTAGGTACAAAGTTACCACAAATTTTCAAATTGTGAAAATGCATTATCTGTCAAGCTCCATAAAGCCAAGCACAGTAAACTGGACACAATGTTTTCAAGATGAAAGAGGTCAAGAAAAGGTTTCAATGTCAGAGTCCACATTTTCAATTTCAGCAACAAAGGAGACGGTTACCCTACCAAAATAGGTACTCTGAGGAACTGATTAGTTTAGCTTTCAAGTTAATCCAGTTAGAGATGCCTTTGGGAGGACCACATGAAAAAATTAAAAATAGCGGCTGAGCCCCGGTGGCGTAGTGGTTGTGCGCGGGACTGCGGCCCACTGGGACGGAGGTTCAATTCCAGCAGTGGGGCTGGGCCTCTTACTCCCACCACCGGAGAGCAGAGATGCCCCCAAAAAAAAAAAAATTAAAAATAGGTAATTATAAACCTTAAAGTCACATGAGATTTGGATAAAGAAACCAGGATTTAAAAAAAAAAAAAAGAAACCAAGATTTCAAGATAACCATCATATTGGATAGTGTTGTTCAATAGAATTAGAGTACAAACTTTATGTGTAATTCTAAATTTAAAAATACATTAAAAATTTTAAAATATTTTACTTAACTCAATATATCCAAAATAGTATTTGAAGATACTATCAATATTGATAATATGATAGGTTCCATGATCTTTAGATTCCAAAATGTATTTTGTATTTTACACTTTCCGTACATCCCAATTTAACTGTCTTTTTCATCATAATTACTTGATTTGCATATAGATTTAATAAATTTTACAATTGAAAAATACATTCACATACTCAAATTGTTCATTATAAATTTTCTAATACTGAGTCAAATAGCAAATGGCTACTTTGTTTTGTTATTTGCACAGTGAATTATATCCAGTGTCTTTAAAAAACAAACAAAAAACTATCATCTTACTAAAAAATGGTTTGACTTTAACATAAAAACTTTTCTGAAGGGCTGAGCCCCGGTGGCGTAGTGGCTGTGCGCAGGACTGGGGCCCACTGGGATGGAGGTACAATTCCGGCTCCCAGGAGCAAAAGCTGGGCCTCCTACTCCCACCACCTGAGGGCAGTGATGCCCCCCAAAAAACATCTTGTGTAGAATGATTGTTAGAAAAAAAAACCCAAATCATTCTTATTCATTTTTATGAATCCTTGATTTCAACAAAAATTCTAACACTTCTCATAACAAACCACAAATCACATTTCCCTTTCCTCGACTATACTCATATGCCAAGTAATATTGACGGCAGGGGAACATAAATTGAATGGTCATTTTTTTATCTCTCAGTATCTTATAAGCACCTGCAATTTCAAGGAAATCATTATAGTACATAAATTTTGGTAACCTTCCCCACAGTTCAATCAACTGGCAGAGTGTACACAATCAATAAGCCCTTTATCTCGAAGCTCCTTCCATGTCCCTACAGGCTGATATTGACCCACAATAATGTACTCTCATCTCCTGGACCCAGGAGGGAACAGTACATGGTCATGCTTGTAAAGACCATTTCAGGAAATAGCAAAAATATTTTCAGATGGTATCATGCAGTAGAATGAAGAAATAAGGAGAAACATCAGGCGTCAGTTTTAAAGTTTACACTACTTCAGTATATTTAATTAAAACTAAGTAACACTTCAAATTCACTTTTTTTGCTCTCCTGGGCTCATTTCAAATGCTTCATAGCTATGCATGGCTGTGTGATTCCACTATTAGCTAGTGCAGCAATGGAAATGCGAGGGGCAGGAAAGCCTGCCATTTTGATTTCGTTTCCTTTGACCTCTCCAGGGCTTGGAACTTGACTGAGTCATGCTACCCTTTCACAGTTACTGAAATAAACAAATCAAAAGAGAAATAGTTGGAAAGTTTGAACAAGACTCGTCAGAGTCACTTAATTATGACCTACTCTTGATACAATTCTCAAAAAGTCATTATCTGTTCAGAGAATGTCTTTTAAACAGAGTGATGAAAAAGTTTTAACAACTAGGATCTCTCCACTCCCCCAAATATGTGTACACCAAGTGCTTAGAAAAGTTCACAGAAGAATTATCTTCTAATTCCATTTTTTCAAGTTTCTGCATAAAAAGGCTGTGTAGTACATAATAATTGATAAAATAATTATTGTAAACTCCAAATAGCTGATTCTCATAAAAAACCTGCTGATTCTTCATGAACTCGTGTATCTGTAGCCAACCTACAGTCGCAATTTGATGATGTTACCATGTTGGGTCCTCATATGTGGGTTAATCTACATGTGGGCGACCTGCCTGGAAACAGAGAGAGGAGTGGTGTCGCAATTCCTAAGACCACCTGAACGATGTGCGTACTGACGGTCTAAGTCAACCCTTGTGAAAGAGTTGTTCGACTCCCAAAGGGGCTGCGCCACGCAGGTTGAAAATTGCATTGAAAACTTTTAAAGCAGTGTCAGTATTTTTATTATCTTGTGTATGCACTAAATTGGAAAGTGAGTCATTAACAAATCCTGAATTTTACCATGGGTTTTTTCACAGAGATGCCTGCCTTGTAGCTTTATTACTATCATTAGGGCTTATTAACGATGCACTCCATTCCTTGGACATACTTTTCTGCTTTTGGGCCCAAATGGCAAACTGTTGAACAATTTTTGCAAACAAATGCTTGTTTTACATTCCACCAATCCGGAAGCACAAGGTTATCTATTTCTTTCTCTGATGAACATGATGATTGTTCCTCAATGACTAGTCCATCAACATATTTAGAATTTGGTCCCATGGACTTAGAAGATTACAATGATTTTTGTTCCTATCATTACTTTCTCTGTTTTCACCTTCACATTTAATAAACTCAATAAATCACCCGGCTGTTTTGGCATTTTAGGAAACAATCTGAAATACAGTTTTACATCACGTAAGTAAAAAGCATAACACTTAAGGCTAATGTAAATGTTCTATTGGTGATTTTATTAATTTTTAAAAATAACAAAATTTAGCGGCTGAGCCCCGGTGGCGTAGTGGTTGTACACGGGACTGCGGCCCACTGGGATGGAGGTTCGATTCCAGCTCCACGGAGCAAAGGCTGGGCCTCCTACTCCCACCACCTGATGGCAGTGATGCCCAAAAAACAAAAACAAAAAACAAAATTTAAACTAAAATCCTTCGTTTTGCAATTTATGCAAATGTAGCTTCCATGTAACTTTCTATTTTTATTTTTAAAAAAACTATCTGTTTTTAAACAATTGATAGCCCATAGCAACAAAGAAACTCAAACCCAAAGCCACTGAGCTGAATCTGACTCACAGCAACCCTAACTAGAATTTTCAAGGTGATAACTCTTCATAGGAGCAAAACGCCACTATTTCTCCCAAAGAGTGCCTGGTAGGTTTGAACTGCCGAACTTGCGATTAGCAGTCCATCATTTACCCAGCAGGGCTACCGTTCCTTATAGCCCAAAATAGGGTCACAAAAACTGACTAGCAAGACATGTTTGAATAGTTCTCAATTCAACAAAGAAACTGCTCCTATCATTTGTGAACAAATATAGTTTCTACATGAATGTTGGTATTTTCATCTATAAGAATGAGTAAAAAGAAAGCAAAACAATAAAGACATATATCAGAATTCACTCATGTATCAATAATGATAGCAAAGTCCTGGCTGAATCATCAAACAGTATTTGAATGCTCTAAGACTATTTCATCAATTTTTCATATTGTACACAATGTACAATTAGAACCACAGCACACTTTTAAGTTAAATATGGATTTACAGTGGGTCAATGACTTTCTTAAATTTTTAAGGCAAAAAACCTGCACCCCCTTTTCAATGAAAACTTTGAAACTTTACCCCATAGTCCAGGTTAAAGGGTAAGCATCTGCTTTTGCAACCTCTCTGGATCATTCCAGCACCTCCACTTGGGGAAAGACTGGCCTGGGCAATCAACAAATAATAAACTAACTCCTGTTTTGTTAACCTTAACTGTTAACTAGTGTATTAAGATTTCAGCTCTTAATAATGACTACATTTAACAACCAACTTGCAAAACCACTAGTTTGCAGGAGTCAGTTCAAGCCACAGTCAGCACACTACTACATTTAGGTGATAAGCCTGGGAAACAGAAAGAGAATGTACTTACATGACTATGAGAAGTTGTGGGCTCTCTGTCATCACTACAGACCAAATCAACATATTCAAGAACAGGTCGTGACGGTCCTTCCTAAAATGAAATAGAGCAAATTATAAAAATTACTCAAGTCAAATTTGCAATTCCAATCAGTGCTATTTTTATTGGGATTGGCCAGTCTTCTTCTGAGGAAAACAGTCTTGTAGGTGGCATAAGATTTTCAGAAACAAAAGAAACATACACAAATCCAGAGTATGTGAATATGCAAGGAAGACAAAATAAAAACAAAACCAAGCTCACTGCCAGAGCTTTGTTGCAAAATTAATCAGAGAGGAGTCTGGAATGTTGGAAGATAAGAAACAAGATGGAGAACGGGTAATGCACTGAAATACGGTGAAGCTAAGTAGAACACAGAGTAAATACAATTCTCTGTATGAACGTTATATAAGGGGAAGTTAAAGATATTCCAGCATGCTAGTTCACACATCCAAAAAGAAAAAACATAACCACTGAGTAGATTCTGATTCATAGCAAGCTGACAAACGAGAACTGCCCTGGGGGTTTCTGAGACTGCCACACTTGAAAGCAAGAGAAAGCCTCATCTTTTTCCCAATGAACAGCTTAGGGTTTTGAACTACTAACCGTGTGATTAGTAGCCAAAGCCGTAACTATTATGCCACCAAGGCTCCTGTGGCAGTCACATAATCTGGTGTCAATTTGAGGATGAAGAGTGGAGGGGTAGAGTGAAGTTTATAAATCTGGAGATAGCAAATGAGACCTCTGTGTGGACATGGCCTTCTCCTGAGAATTCTGGGAAATCTGGTACTTCCTTTTTGGAAGGAAGTTCACTCCCCTGGATATGCTTTACTGACAAGACACATGCTATTATGCTGAGAGACCCCCATGCCCTGGGAACTGGAGGAGCCACTTGGGAGGCCCATGCCAGTGCTGAGCTGTTTACAATGCCACTGAATCCAAAGACTTTCTAGCCACTGACCTGGGACTGTTCTGCATTTGGAATCATTGCATGTGTTTCATGAGTCGGAAGAGGACTTCATAGATTGGTATTGGGCATATGAGCTAATATCAGACTTATGATCTTAGACTGGACTGGGTTGGGATGTTTTCTCAGTGTACAATTAACTTTGTATAACACTCTCTCAAATACATGTCTATGTCTCATGTCTATGAATTTGTTTCTCTAGTCTACCAGGACTAACACATAACACAGATTTACCTTGTTCATACATAACGCAGATTTACCATATATACTTGAGTATAAGCTGACCCAAATATCAGTTGAGGCACCTAATTTTACAACAAAACTGCTTTAAAAGTCAGGAAAAATAAACCCTCCAGGGTCAACAATAAGGAGGGTCAACAATACCAGGAGGATTAAGGGAGTGTGGGGGGAAGAAGGGAGAATCAATCACAAGGATTAACTTATAACCCCCCCTCTCAGGGGAATGAACAATGGAAAAGTGGATGGACAACAGGACAATGTAAGACATGAAAATAATAATCTACAACTTATCAAGGGTGTGTGAGGGAGGGCGGGCAGGGGAAGAAATGGGGAGCTGATATCAGGGGCTTAAGTGGGAAGAGAATGCTTTGAAAATGATGATGGCAGCACATGTGCAAATGTGCTGGAAACACTGAATGAAAATATGGATTATGGTAAGAGATGTAAGATCCCCCAATAAAAGTATTAAAGAAAGAAAAGAAAGGAAATGAATGATAAAAGCAGAAAGGGGTGACCCTGACTATAACAAAAAAATAAAAATTGCGAGCAGTGCTGAGCACGGAGAGTGCCTATGCTGAGAACTTCTTAGACCCAGGGGAAGACCGATGTTCAGTCACAGCGTTCTCCAGGGGACAAGAGGTTACCAGTTAAGGAAGACAGGGAAAAGAGAGAGAATCTTTTCCTAGAGCTAGCACTTTGAATCAGTACAGTTAATTTCCTAAACTGAGAGAAAATAAATTTCAGTTTGTTAAAGCCTTCTATTTGTGACACTTCACTCCAGCAGAACTAAATAACTGAGACACAACCCACAGCCAGAAGGTGTTTCCAAGCAAGGCCCATTTGACAAATTAGTTCTCAGTCCACCCAACTTGTCAGTGCTTTCATTATATTGAAAGAGACCAAAAACATGGGGGTTATAATTTGGGTGTCTAGTCTGGCTCTTTCACTGATCAATTGCATTTCCTTCTTGGATATTTGTTTTATCTATACAATGAAGCTAACATTTCAACTTCCTCTTTTACAAAAGCTGAAATGTAATAGTGAATACTAAAGAAATCTGAAGTGTATAAAATGTAAACCGGGCTGAGTCCCGGTGGCATAGTGGTTGTGCGTGGGACTGAGGCCCGCTGGGTTGGAGGTTCAAATCCAGCAGCAAGGCTGGGCCTCCTACTCCCACCACCAGAGGGCAGTGATGCCCCAAAAACCAAAAAAAAAAAAAATGTAAACCAATGCAAGGTAGAATTATTCTTCCTGGTTCCAGAGGAGAAAGATGATAAAGTGGGGGAATGATGCCTGGTTATGCACAAGACATTTTGGACCATTAAACTATGACGGTGGGACTTTGGGTCAATTATCAATTTAGTTCTGCCTCTGATTTCCCCTCTCCACTAGGTATTTCCTTTATGAGACTCTTTTATTAATCTCCCCAAATGTATTCTCTCTTTTTTCTTATGTTCAATATTGAGAAGTTAGAAATTAACCTGACTCTAAATTCAACGACAACAACTGCATAAAAAATGTGCAGACAAAGGAGCCAACGCAGCGGGGGTGGGAGGGTGGGTGGTGGGGGTAAGAGTGAAGCACATCCTGGCCTGAGCACAATTGATCTGCTCAGAGCAGCCAGCGCACAGAGAGTGCCATAGAGCCGGCCCCACAAGACATTCCTCACTAACCCATAGCACCGCAGCGGACAACATTGGAGACACACTGCAGGAACTCTGCCCAGTTGGGCCCCACCACACCAAGGCAAAGCCCTGAGGGCGAGCAACCGAGTAGCAATGGGAGCAGAGCAATGAAGACCCAGGTAACACCAAAAACAGACTGTGGGGCCAGGGTGCGGTGCCCCATCCGACTCCCCTGCCAGCACGGGATGCTCCTACCCCAGCTGGATACACAAGACTGCACCCACTGGCTTGTGAGTGTCCTGGTGTAACTGCCTGTGCTTCATGAATCGGAAGATGACTTTACAGACTGGTATCGGACATACGGACTAATATCAGACCTATGACCATAGACTCAACTGCGTTAGGATGTTTTCTCAATGTTCCATTCCTCTTGTATATAAATCTTTCCCTTATATCCATATGCATGTCTATGAATTTGTTTTTCTTTTTTTTTGGGGGGGGGCATTACTGCCCTCTGGTGGGAGTAGGAGGCCCAGCCTTGTTCCTGGAGAGCTGCTGCTGGATTTGAACAGCCAACCAGTGGGCCGCAGTCCCACACACAACCGCTACGCCACTGGGGCTCAGCCCTGAATTTGTTTTTCTAGTCTACCCAGACTAAGACACTTGATAAGACACTTTGATAGTCTACCCAAACTATGCCTAAAGTTCACAAATTAGTTAGAGAAAACCAAAGAATTCCCATTGTTGCAATAGCTACATATATTGGGATCTCATGACTTTCAGCATTTTCCATTTTAAGCAAACATCAAAGGACCAGGGATATCCTATTCCACCTGCAAGTCTCCTACCTGATGGCACTGTGCTTAGTGAGCTACGTGTTGGGGTGCTGTTTTGAAACCATGGTCAGCTTGCTGGCAATGTAAAAGGGGGCATAAAACCCTATATCTTGTTTGCTTGGTTCTCCCCCCACAAAGGTCCCACGCCTCCTACTTATCTAGCTAGCAAGCTGACTGGTCCTTTTGGAAGAGCAAGTGCATCATCCATGCATGGCCCTCCCCAGGCATTTGTTGGGAGGCACAAAGACTATAGCTAGAAGGGTCTTATCAAGCCATTCACAAAACCACACTAAGTCTCACCTGAAAATCTCATCAAGAGGTTTTAAGTGAAGTCTGGGAATGTGCACGTAGGCACATTCTAATGCTTGAAAACTACTCTCAGAAGCAGAATAACTCAGAAAACAGCATGTTTGATAACTCAGAGATTCCAGTTATGACCATCAATGACACAAGGAGACTGCAAAAGACTCAAGGAATAATTTCATTATCTTTAAATTGCATTTATCCGAGAACTT
>PVJH01024737.1:0-32649 GCA_004026705.1 Nesogale talazaci | reverse complement strand
TACGCTTACCTCAGCGGACTCATGTTGTACCTGTCCTTTTGCACTTGGCTAACTTCACTTAGCATAATTCCCTCCAGTTCTTCCCAAGCGGCGATGTGCTTCATGCGTTCATCACTGCTTTTCAGCGATGCGTAGTACTCCATTGTATGTGTGTACCACAGCTTTTTAATCCATTCATCAGTTGATGGAAATTTGGGCTGCTTCCAACTCCTTGCAATTCTGAACTTTGCTGCGATGAACAATGGAACACAGATGTCTGGTCGTGGTTCGTTGCTTGCCTCTTCTGGGTATATGCCCAGTAAGGAGGATTGCAGGGTCATATGGTAGCTCAATTTCCATCTGTTTTAGATATCACCAAATTGATTTCCTTAGTGGCAGTACATACCTACAGGTTCACCAGCTGTGGATAAGTGTTCCTATCTCCCCACAGCCTCTTCAATACTTACTGCTTTCTGCTTTTTGAATTGGGCTATCCTTGAAGATGTTAGGTGGTATCTCATTGTTGTTTTGATTTGCATTTCAATTATGGCCAATGATTGGGAACATTTTATCATATATTTATTGGCCATTCTGATTTCTACCTCTGTGAAACTTCTGTTCATGTCCTTTGCCCACCTCCTCAGTGGGCAGTTAGTTTTGCTATCTGGGTATTGTAGATTTTAGCAATAAGGCCTTTATCTGATTTGTCATTGCTAAAGATTTCCCAGTCTGTGAGTTTTCTTATTACTCTTTTGGCGAATTCTTTCGATGCACACAGGTGTTTAATCTTCAGTATATCCCACCTGCCTATTTGTGCCTCCTCTGTGTTTGTGTCCTTCCATATTTCTGATAGTCTATGTAATTCCTGTGGCAATGTTCTCAGGTTGGTCCCAATTCTCTCATCTAATAGTTTGGGGTTTTGCTTCGAGGTCTGTGATCCACCTTGAATTTATTCTAGTGCTTGCAGTGAGATAAGGGTTTTGCTTCATTTTGCTACAAGTAAATATCCATTTTTTCCAGCACCACTTGTTCAGAAGGGCATCTGTTTCCCATTTGATATTTTTTGGACCCTTATCAAAGATAAGTTGTCTATATGCTGGTGTTTTTATTTCTGGGTTTTCAATTCTTTTCTATTGGTCTGAGTATCTATCATTATAACAATGCCATGCTGTTTTGACCACTGTGGCTAAAGTGCTAAAGTCAGGTAAAGAAAACTCTCCCATGGTGTCCTTCTTCTTAAGGAGATCTTGGCTAAATCTGGGCTTCTTCTCTCTCCATATGAAGTTGGTAATCTTTTTTTCCATTTCTTTGAAGAAAAATGAGGGTAATTGCATTGGAATTGCATTAAACTTATATAGTGCCTTGGCTAGAACTGACATCTTTACTCTATTGAGTCTTCTGATCCAAAAGCATGGGATATTCTTCCATTTGTTGAAGTCACTCTTGGTTTCTTTTAATAGTGTTTTGTAGTTTTCATCATATAAATCTTTTGTTCTTTTAGTCAGGTATAACCCTAGATATTTCAATTTGTCCATGGCTATTGTGAAGGGTACCTCTTTTTTTTTATCTCCTCTTCTGTGGTCTTATCTGATGTGTACAGCAGACCAATCAACTTCTGATTGTTGACCTTGTATCCTGCCACTCTGACATATACCTCTATTGTTTCCAGTAATCCCCTTGTGGAGCTTTTGGGGTTTTCCATATATAGAATCATATCATCTGCAAATAATGATAATTTCACCTCTTCCTTCCCCAGGTGTATACCTCCTATGTTTTTTCTTTGCCTTATGCTATTAGCTAAAACTTCCAGTACGATATTGAATAAAAGTGGGGACAAGGGACATCTTTGTCTGGTCCCCTTTTTCAGTGGGATTGTGTTTGTCTTTTCTCCATTGACTATCACATTGGCTGTTGGTTTTTCAAATATAGCTTGTATTGTCTTGAGGAATTTCCCTTCAAATCCTATCTTCTTGAGTGTCTTGAACAGGAATTGGTGTTGGATATTGTCGAATGCTTTTTCAGCATCTATGGATATAATCAGGTGATTCTTATAATTTTTTGTGTCAATATGGTGAATGATACTAATGGTCTTTCGTATGTTGAACCACCCCTGCATCCCTGGTATGAACCCCACTTGGTCATGGTGAATTATTTGTTTTATATACTTTTGTATTCTATTGGCCAGTATTTTATTAAGGATTTTTGCTTCAATATTCATTAGGGATATTGGTCTGAAGTTCTCAATTCTTGCGGAATCTTTGCCCAGTTTCAGTATGAGTGTTATACTAGCTTCATAGAAGGAATTCAGGAGTTTGCCATCTTTTTCTATGTTTTGAAAAAGTTTGTGTAGGATTGGTGTCAGTTCTTCTCCGAATGCTTGGTAAAATTCTCCTGTAAAGCCATCTGGTCCAGGTGACTTTTTTTCTTGGTAATCCCTTGATAACCTTGTCTATTTCTTCTCTTGTTATGGGTCTGTTGAGATTCTTGATGTCCAATGAGAATAGTCTAGGAAGAAACTGTTTTTCCAAGAATTTTCCCATGTCTTCCAAGTTGTTGAATTTATTGGAGTACAGTTCTTTGTAATACTGTGTAATTATCCATTTAATTTCATTAGGGTCAGTTGTGATGTCCCTTCTTTCATCCCTCATTTTTGCTATTGAAATTTTTTCCCTCCTTTCTTTGGTTAAGTCTAACAATGGTTTGTCAATTTTGTTAATCCTTTCAAAGAACCAACTTTTAGCAGCATTAATTTTTCCCATTGTTTTCTTATTTTCCCTCTCCTGAATTTCAGCCCTGAGTTTTATTATTTCTTTTCTTTTGCTATTAGTGGGATTGTCCTGCTGACTCTGCTCTAGTCATTGTAAGTTCTGTGCCAACTTATCAGTTTTGAGATGCTCTTCCTTTTTCAGGTGTGCCTGTATTGCTATGAAACGTCCTCTTACTTTGCTGTGTACCATAAGTTTTGGTATGTCATGTTTTCATTCTCATTGGTTTCTAGAAAAATTTTAATTTCATCTCTGATCTGGGCCAGTATGCTCTCCTTTTGCAATAGAGAACTACTCATTCTCCATTTATTTTCTCTACTTCTCTTCATCTTCCTTTTGTTGATTTCCAACCTTATAGCACAGTGATCTAAGAGAGTTCTGTATGATACAAATGTGCTTATATTTATGTAGATTCGCCTTATGTCCCAGTATGTGGTCTATCTTCGAATATGTTCCATGTAGGGATGAAAAGAATGTGAATTGTTTTTTATTTGGGTGAAAAACTCTGTAGATATCTACCAAATCAAGTTGTCTAATTGTAGTGTTTAGATCTCTAGCCTCCTTGCTGAGTTTCTTCCCCTGTGATTTGTCTTTCTCAAAGAGTGGTGTATTAAAATCACCCACTATGATTGTTCAGGTCGTGATCTCTTTTTCCATCTTTAGGAGTGTTTGGTTTAAATATTCAGCAGGTCTCTCCTTAGGGGAATATATATTTACAATGCTTATTGATTTATTGTTTACTTTTCCCTTGAGCATTATATAGTATCCCTCCTTATCTCTTTTTATGGTTTGCACTTTGACGTCAATTTTATCTGAGATTAGAATTGCTACCCCTGATTTTTTGAATTGTTGTTTGCTTGGTATGCCTTGCTCCAGCCTTTGATTCTCAGCCTATTTTTGTCTGGAGTCTTGAGATGTGTCTCCTGAAGGCAGCAGATTGATGGGTTGTGTTTTCTAAGCCAGTCTGCTAGCCGCAGTCTTTTGATTCCTGAGTTCAGTCCATTGATATTTAGGGTTATTATCTCCAACTGTGGAATGTGTGTGGAATCTTCTACCTTTTGTGTTGAGAGTTTCCTTACCTCCCTGTCTTTTCAGTGTGTTGTGGATGTGTGTGTAAGGGTTGATCATTCATGATTTCTTTCCACCGTTATGCCATTCCTATTTTTAGGGCTGTTTTCTCTTTGCTGCCCTGTGAGTAAGGTTGTTCTATCTGACGTTCTCCTATTTGTGCTTGATGCGTTCTGTTCTTCTTCCCCTACTGGGTCAGCAAGGATCTTTTGTAGGGCTGGGTTTCTTCTAATGTATTCTTTGAGTTTTTCCTTGTCTGGAAAAACTCTTACTTTTCCATCTAGCTTGATGGACAATTTGGCTGGGTAGAGTGTTCTTGAGTTTGCATTATTTTCCTTCAATTTTTGGAATATGTGACTCCACTCTCTCCTCTTCTTCATAGTGTCCACTGATAGGTCTGAGCATATTCTTATTTGGGAACCTTTATATGTGATTGCTTTTTTTCCCCCTAGCTGCTCTCATGATTTTCTCCTTTCTCTCAAAGCTGGACAGTTTAACTATTATGTGTCTCAGTGACTTTTTCTTGGGAATCTGTATAACTGGTGTTCTTTCAGTTTCTTGAATGGTTGCCTGGTTTTTATTCAATAAGCCAGGGAAATTTTCCTCCAGGAATTCTCTAACTATTGTTGCAGATGACTTCTTTGTTGTGTCTTCTTCCGTCAGGCCAATAATTCTGATGTTATTTCTTCTTATAGCATCAGACATGGATCTTACATTATTTTCAGTCTCTCTGATAATCTTATTAGACTTTTGTTTGCATATGTTAAATTCTACTTGGCCATCCTCTAGGTCACTGATGCAGTTTTCAGCTTCCTCCAGTTGATTTGGGAAGTCCATGAGTCTGCTGTTGTTTTCTGTTATCTCATCCGTAAGCTCTTGAATTTCCCTTTGGTGTATGGACTTTATCTTGTCTATTAATTTATCCTTTTTCTGGATTGTTTCCCTCATGTCATGTATGACTCCAAGCATCATTCTGAAAATTTCCTTCTGTGGCATTTCAATGTCTGCTTCTTCTATGCATGCCGTCAGGCTTAGGGCATCTTCTGCGGTTGCCTTTTGTTTCTCCTGTTTTGTTCATTGAGGTTGTTGGTGCTGATTGCTGTTTGCGTTGCTTTGTTTTTGAGGAGCCAGGTGCCATTTTCTAGGATCTCGAAGAGCACTGGTTCCCTCTGGGAGACTTAAAGGGATTTGTCTTCGAACTTCCTGTGACTAATTTCGCTATAGAATTATCCTAACTCTTTATCCTCTTGTGACTTTAATCTTTCCCTAGTGAACTGGTGTCCTGTTATCTGGTGGGCAAGTTGGGTTGTTTCCCCAAGGTCCACTGGTTGGATTTTTGTGGACCCACAAGGATGGTGCTGCACTGCACAATTTCACCAGGCACTGGGATGGTGCAGCCCACTGTAGCCTGAGGCACTCCAGGAGGTGCCCACTAGGCTACCCACTTCTGAGTAGAGCACCAGGGATAGGATTTTCTATCTAGAATGTTTAACTCAGCCAAACTCTCCAACAAGAATCAGGAAAAATAAGGATTTTTTTTTTCAGAACCACTCTATATAAGTCTTCATTGAAGAATATTTATATAACTTTGGGATTATAAAAACACTAATTGCTAATTTTTAACTTTCAGGATTAATTTATAGATAAAACAAAGACTCAAATTTTGTCTACCTCTTCTGAAAGACTCCCTATGAGTACACTTGAGTAAGATGAAAAAAAAAAATCCAAGAAAGAGGAAGCCAGGGGTTTCAAGAAACAAAAGAACTAAATTTTTCTTCTTTTAATCATTTTATTGAGGGTTCATACAACTCTTATCCCAATCCATCCATCCATCATTGTGTCAAGCACACTGTACATTTGTTGCCATTATCAATTTCAAAACATTTTCTTTCTAGTAGAGCCCTTGGTATCAGCTCCTCTTATTTTCCCTCCCTCCACCAACCCCTTCCCTCATGAACCCTTGATAATTTATAAATTACTACTATTTTGTCATATCTTACACTGTCTGACACCTCCCTATCTTAAGGGTGCAATTAAGGGAAAAATAAAAACAAGCCATGAAGGCAATTGAAGCTTTGGTAAAGAGAATACATTTCTATTGTCAATTAAAGCATGCAAACAGCACCAATAAAATCAGTGGTAAGTCTTAATCCATATAGAAAGCAATCTAAACAAAGGCATAGTTTTGAGCAATTTATTGAAGTAGGAAAAAAGAATTCATGTCATTCTGGCTACTAAGCATTCTCTGTTGAGTATCTCTTAGTTGCTTTCTTTCTTATTTGATTCCTCACTAAATACTTTTAGTATAATTAAGGTATGATGAAAGCTGCTTATTAGAGTACATCAATGGACAAAGCACAATAGAGTTACTTTTTGTTTCAGAACAGAATGTAATGATTATAAGCCCCTACAATTAATAGTATTGACAGTCGAAGTCAGGAGGTGAAGGATTTAGACAGAATGGACAGATGGAAAGAGCAGAGTGACCATTTCTTCATTGACACAGTGAGGCATTAAATAGAACACAATCTAAACATAGGGTGGTGAGAAGAGACAGAGGTAGAGAGACAGTCAGCAAGCTGTAAAATTACAGGACAGGCAATAATCAATGCTTCTGGAAGTCAAGAGATAGAGGTAGAAGCATATTCTTGAGTACTTTGTGACAACAACCAGAAAGACTAAAATTGGGATTGTCTACAGCTGGTTAAAATGAGTTGTGAAACAGGGCGTGGAAGGAGAGAAGGAAGTTTGTAACAGTGTTCTGTACTAAATCTATTTTTCAAAAGACATAGCTATTACTTTTAAAATAAAAATGGAAATAGTAGCAATGCCAAGTCTTGGTATTGGTGAGGAAAACTGATCTTCTCATTCTTTGGAAGAGTAAAACCCAAAAGGATCCAAAATTTTTAAAGGGCAGTTCTGTACTATTCAAACTCACTCCTCTAATAATAATGTTGCACGTTTCTGAACCACATGCATGGTGTTGAGCAGCAACTGTCAAACCAATCCTAACAGGAGGCAGAGAATACACAGAGGCTTTCTTTCATTGTACGTGCACATGAGCATATACACACACATGCTCACATCCTGCCACAAGGATCACGTACTGAGTCAATAAAATGGGAACATTAATTGACCAGGTTCTTCAAATTCCCTTGTCTCCAGTTTTTATTCTTAGGACGATCTCATATGGCAGGCTCTTTCTGGTAGTTTCTCCATCCTCCTGTGACTCAGTTTGGTTTACTTTTGTGGAAGAAACTAACTTGGAAGCTGGAGCTGGGATTTTTCCTCCTGCCAGAGTCTGAGGCTAACCACAGGGTTCCAGGACCCTTGGGTGGTGGCCAGTCACTCATGGGCGTGCCTTTTTGTGGTCACTCAGAAGAGGCCTCCTTGTCTATGTGCCAAACGTGGTCAGCCTATTAGAGAGGTGGCCCTGTGTCCTGACACATTCACGCCCCCTGTGTCATCACTGATATTATGGGAAAAAGAACAACGCTGCCTTTGCAGTGGCTACCCAACTTGAGGAAGAAAGCCAGGTTCTTCCCATGATTTGGTGATGAGACTCTTGGGAAATATCTATGATTGAGCTGCACTTTTGTAAAGCATTAGTGTTAACATATCACTCACAACATTGCCATCTCCATTTTAGATGAGAAAACTGATGTTCAGAGAGAGTTAAGCCAACAGTCTTTGATCATTCAACTGGCAATTAGTAAAGTAGAAATTAAGACCCAGATCTTCTGATTCCTAGTCCCGAACCCCTGCCCACCCCCCACCCCACTCATTGGCAAGACTTTTTTTAGGTTTTTACCACTTCGTGTGATAGTTGTTGGAGTTAGATGAGAACTTTATCTACTCTATTTCAGAGCTTCATGAAATCCCTTTTCTGACTTCTGACCTACAACATGTTGCTTCATGAAGTTCTGGATTATACTCCCCACTTTGCCACTAAACCATTTGTGCCCTGGGTCACCACCTCTGAGTTTCAGTTTTCCCATCTGTAAGGTAGAGATACTTGCTTCACCCAAATTGTTGTCAAGTGTAAAGCAGATAATGCACACCAAGCACTAGGTATAAGTTTAAATTGGTGTGTGGTTGTGATTGCTGGTGAAAAGTTATTTTGAGCCATATTGCATGCACTGAACAACCTATCCAAATTTACTCTTCAGTTAGGGTGTTATTAGCTACTCTTCTGTCCTTTAAAATCTGAATTCATCTTCAGAAAACTGTCCATAATTATTCAAACTACCTTAGAAAGTATGCTTCATGCAACTTCGTAAAAATTAAAATTTTGACTTAACTTCTGTGTTAGGAGAAAAACACCCCAGATTCAATTTGTTCTATAGTGACCCTTTCATTAAGCCTTGAATAGGACAGAGAAAAAGAAAACATCACTACTTGAATGGGGAAACCATGAAAAGGTATACAGGCTAGGGGTCAATAGAGTTTGTGGCCTCATAGCTATGGTTTTTATATACAATTTTTGTTGTTAGGTGCCATCAAGTTGGGTTCGACTCATAGCAACCCAATGTAAAACAGAAGAAAATACTGTGTGTTTCTCAGGCATCCCACAATTGTTCTTACGTTTGAGCCCATTGTCACACCCATTGTGCCAATCCATTTTGTCCAGGAACTTTCTCTTGCTCTTCTCCAGGGGCTGGTCTCTCCTGACAACATGTTCAGAGTATGTGAGATGATATCTTGTCATCTTAGCTTCTGTGTAGTTATATAAAATCTGTTGTCCATTTATACGTGAGGAGTGGGGTTTTTCTGTCAATCGCATGATAGCTGATGAGGCTTCTGTGGGGGCATGGTCTTCTCCTGAGAATTCTGGGAACTCCTATATTCCTCTCTGGAGGCAAGAGACACTCTCTCTAGCAGCTTGCTCCCTGGAAGACATCGCAGCTGATAAGACATATGGAACTATGCTAGTGCCCTGAGCTGGAGGACCCACGTGGAGACCCCTGCCAGTGCTGAGATGCCTACAAGGCCCCTGGATCCACAAGACTTCCCACTCACTGGTCTGTGACCTTCCTGCATTCGGTGTCATTGCAAGTGTTTCATGAGTTTGAAAAGGAATTTACAGACTGGTACTGGACATATGGGCTAATATCAGACTTAAGGATTAGATCTGGACTGGGCTGGGATGTTTTCTTAATGGACAATTACTCTTTATATAAAACTCTCTTCTATATGAACTTGTTTTTCTAGTCTACCCAGACCTAACTCAGCTTCTAAGGAGCAATATGACTTTATTTCTTTCAAAAAGGATGTGCTTGTTCTTTTGGAAGTCAATGGTACTTTCAATATTCTCCACCAGCACTGTAATTCAAAGACATTAATCCTCCAATCTCCCTTATTCTATGTCCAATCATATGTGGCAATAGAAAATGTCATCGCTTGGGTCAAGTGTACCTAAGACCTTAAAGAAAGAGCCTGACTTTTCAAAATTTAAGAGTTTTTGTGCAGCAGATTTACCCAATGCAACATGTCTTGTGATCTTTTGATTACTGCTCCCATGAGCATTGATTGTGGACACAAGCAAGACAAAATCCTTGATGATTTCAGCCTTTTCTCCATTTATCATGCTGTTATTGGTTGGTTCAGTTGTGAGGTTTTTGGTTTCCTTTACATTAAATTGTAAAATATGGAAGGCTGCTATCCTTGATCTTCATAAAGTCCTCCTCACTTCCAGCAAGCAAGATTGTGTCATCTGTATATTGCAGGTTGTTACTAAGCCTTCCTCCAATCCTGAGACTGCATTCTTTTTCATGTAATCTAGCTTCTTTATACACAATAGGGAATAGGAAATCATCACAAAATTTTGATGGTGCCAGGTCTATCCACTATATTCACAGACTGGACTGCAGAATTAGGGAAGGAACCATGATTGGGTTACCTATATAATGTAGCTTAAAGTTAGTTACAGGATTGATCCTGGGATTTTAACCACCTGGCTACGGGGTGATCGGGGGTGGGGTGGGAAGACATGTGATCATGGAACCTTGTAGCACAGCCACAAGGACCCCAGATCTTGAACTTAACTGAGAGAGCATGGCTACTTTGGGAAATGCTCAGGTAAGTGCCCTCATTCTTTATTATTTTTTTTTGTGGCATCACTGTCCTGGTGGGAGTAGGAGAGCTTGCTCCTGGAGAGCTGCTGATGGATTTGAACCATCAGCTCTGTAGGCTACAGTCCCGCATTCCCTTGTTCTTTATATGAGCATTTTCTGAACAACAATTTATCTACTTTCAATCACACTCTTCCTGGGACAGACCATCTCTCCCCTAGGTCTGCCTCCCACTTGTCTAAGCATGGTCACATTGCTGTTTCATGGTCAGCAAGCACCCAGGAAGTAACAAAGAGCTCGAGTGGCCTCTGAACTCAAGAGTCAAAACAGAGTGAGGACTCCTGCCACAAAGCCTTAGCATTTCAGCTCTAAGGCACCACAAAACCCTCTTGTGAAAAGTACTGTTTGGGCGTTGTTATGTGTCAGACAGCAGGCATGTGTTGTGTGCATATGTAATCAATGAGCCATTCTTCCTCACCCTGGAGAATGGAACCTGGCTCCTCCAGGATCAGTGGCAGCTGTAAACGTGGCACACAGGGGTTATTTTCACACCACGAGCCAGTCATCAGTGAGAGAGGCTTTTTTGTTGTGAGTGCCAGGAGCTCGGATGTTCAGAGGAGTGAATAACATTTGGACTTGGTCAATTTATACTTAATCAAGTTCATAGGTGAATAAGTGAAGATTCTTCACAGCTACAATTTCATATTGGGAACAGTAAGCATCAGAGAAACCACAGACTGATGTGGCCTCAAGGAACCCCGGTGACTGAGTGAGCTCATCATTGTATGGCTAAAGACAAGATCAATGGTTCAAACCTATCAGTTGCTTCAAGGGAGAAAGATGACGCTGTCTGCTTCCATAAAGATTGTAAAGCCTGGAAAACCCCAAGGAGGCAGTTTTACTCTGCTTCACGGAGTCACTATGAGTTGAAATTGACTTGATGGCTGTGTTAGTCCAGGTAGACTAGAGGAACAAATTCAAATTTCAAGATTGACAGGCTAGACTCCACCTACACACTCTTCATCCTCAAATTGACACCAGAATATGTAACTGCCACACATGCATATGTGTATAAGAGAGTTTTCTATAAAGAGCAATTATACATTAAGAAAGTATTCTAACCCAGTCCAGTCCAAGCCTACAAGTCCAATATTAGCCCACATGTCTGATACCAATCTATAAAGTCCTCTTCGGATTCACGAAAACACAGGCCATGGCGCCAAATGCAGGACAATCACAGGCCAGTGGATAGAAAATCTTTGGATCCAGTGGCATTGCAAGCTTCTCAGCACTGGCAGGGGTCTCCATGTAGCTTTTCCAACTCTCAGGGCTGCATCAGGGTAGGTCCATGTGGTTCTCCTCAGGGATGCCTCACAGGGAGTCAGCGGAGAGTGAGAGTTTCTCCTGCCTCCAAGGAGGAAATTCAGGAATTCCCAGGAAAAGGTCATGCCCACACAGAGGCCTCATTGGCTATGACCCGATTGGCAGAGCCTTTACTTTTAATCGTCTCAAGTCCCAAATTGACACCAGTTGACGTAACTACCACAAGAGCTGTGAGTCCATGGTCCTCAAAGGAGGATAAGAGTTTAGTCTTAAACTCAACCGCTCTTAGGGAAGAAAGACAAGTGACAACATAACTGCAGTGTCAACACAGACATGGAGAATGGGAGAGGAAACAAATCATTTGCCTGACATCACAAAGCTAATCATTGAAATATCGTGGACTTGATGTGAGGTCTGCAGAGTCTCTAACAAATCATCTGTCTCGGTGCAGTGTAAGCTTTTTTTTTCAAACAAGAAAAAAAGGAGTGAGAACTCACTCAAAAACACACCCATAAATTACATATGGGCAAAGTATAGAAATAAATGTTGAAATAATGCCGGAGGGGAAGTGCCTAAAATGGGAGACCTGACAGAAAAGGGGGTGGGAAGGTTGCTGGGTTCAAACCCACCGCTGGGTTATTCTTGCATACCCTCGGAGTAATCTGACTCTGAGTTGGAGGAACTGGAAATCACTGTGGGTGCTCTGGGCCCCTGCAGTGTGACCAAGGTTTCTCTTCCTCCCTTAGCAGTGGGTGTGAAGATTTCTCCATTTAGGGAGATGGCGTTAGGTGAGTGGGAGGAGCTGCCTAACAACGGGGCAAGATCAACAAGAGAGACCAGCCAGCAGAGAGCTAGACTCCAATTCCTCTGGTCAGCCCTTTTCCCGCCTCCGCTGCTGCCCCAAATCTGGATGGAAATATGACACTATAATTCGCTCTCGCAGTTACTCATTCTGAGGACAAACAAGAAGACAGTTCCAAGGAAATTTTCACAGCTGTTGGCTTCCAGTCCTCAGGAGACATACTTTGGGCCACTTAGCCTTTTTTTTTTTTAAATGGCTCTGAGATTGGGGCCCATGAAGACTCCCCAGGGAGCAGAGAGAGGGAGGAGGAGTCTATCTGATGACCGAAGTCAGGGGGAGGGTGGGGGGCTGGAGACAAAGGATTAGATCCAGTGACACAAAGTACTCCCATTCCACTTAGGCCTGGGTTCTATCCCAGGGGAAGGAGCAAAGGACACACAGGGAGGCTACCTGGTCTGTACCAGGAGGGGCGGCACAATCCTGATGGTGCCAGGAAGCATGGCTCCCTCTTCTCCACTTGCTTGTCCAGGGGAGGAGGTACCTGCTAAATTGAACTTTTGCTGAACCCTAAGTCGCTCCCCTGCAAATCCAGCCATCTGGACCATAACTGATTGGATCCAAGGGAAGAGTTAACCAAGGCTGAGTCAATTTGGTCCCTTCTCCCAGCGATTTGGAAATGGACCCTGGGAGGCAGGAAACTAGGGTGGACTAAAAAGACAACCAGGTTCCTTAATTATGTTGATCAAAGAACTTAGAAAACTAATAAAGCATGTGTGCCCAGACCGCCTCCCTGGATTTAATTGTTCTATTCAAATTGTTTTCTTATAAGATTGGCACTGCTCTATGCATGCTGGAGCTTGCTCTGTGGAACTTCAGAGTACAGCAGGGCATGGCACAAGTGTCAGAAGAAACAAACTACGAGGACACTGAGGTGGAATTTAGAAAGAAGTTGGAATGGGAGATCAAGGGTGCAGGGAGAGGGAAACAATGATCTTGATGTCTGGTTGAGTTTCAAGACTTTCTCAGGCTTGTGAGACTTTCCTGCCCTGGACTCCTTCCCATTAAGCTACTTTTCTGTGAAAGCGAGTTGAGTAATTTCTATTACATTCAACCAAGTCATCTCACGTTCCAGTTGTTATCATCTGTCCCTGAATCCTGACTTCAGGGATCTCTTTCAATAAAGTTCTATTCTTCTCCTTCCTCGGTGGACTCGGCCACACTCTCTTCTGTGCTATTCTCCATCACAAAACAGATCTAATTTGGCCATCCCTGAATTTAGAATACTTTACTGGTTTCTCATTGTCATTTTAAGAAATGGCAACACAGTTCTGTATAAAGAGCTATAGTAATCCTGACATAAATTGAAGGAAAATTAAAAGCTGTAGATCAAAAGATACAGACTACTTTTTCTTCTAAAAATGCAATTTAAATGTGTGCATACCTAGGCCTTAGGCATTTATGGGAAAAGTATATCTACAAAACCATTTCCTAGGTAAGATGATGTTAGATAGGAAGAGAGAGGATTTCCACCATGTCTTATTTCATATCATTAATAAATAATGGGAAGCTTTATGGTAGGTCCTGTCAGATTGGTTCTGCTCTATAATGGAATGAAGCTAACTGGTCCCTTGGCAGCCTCACAATTGTGGCTGTGTATAAGTTCCCTGTTGCAGCCCTTGTGTAACTCCATCTCTTTAATAGTCTTCCTCCTTTTTTGATGGCCCTGTCCTTGCTAAGCATGATGTCCTTCTCGTGGGTCCCTCCAGATAAAATGCTCAAAGTACATGAGACAAAGTCTCACCATCTTTGCTTCTAAAGAGCATTTTGGTTGTACTTCTTCCAACACAGATTAGTTCACTCTTCTGGCAGTCCCATGTATATTCAATCTGCTTTGACAACACAATAATTCAAAGATATCAATTATTTTTCAGTCTTCCTTATGGATTATCTGGTTTTGATATACTTACGAAGCAATTGTGTCAGACACACCTTAATCCTCAAAGAGGCAAAGTCCATCATACTTTTGCAAGCACATTTTTCCAATGCAATACTTTGACTTTTGGACTTGATGCTTCCATTAGTATCAATTGTATACTTAAGTAAAAGAAAATCCTGATTACTTTGATGTTTTCTTACTTACTATAATGTTGTTTACTGGTCCAATAGAGAGGATTTTCCCCCTTCATGCCGAGGTATAATCCATAGTGAAGACTGCAGTTCTTGTTCATCATCAATAAGTCTTCAAGTCCTCCTACCTTACAGTGAGTCAAGTTGCATCACCTTCATATTGTTAATGAGCCTTCTCCAATCATCTTAGTGTCTTCTTCATATAGTCCCGCTTTTCAGATTATTTACTCACCCTATAAATTGAATTAGTATGGTGAAATACACAACTGCTGTACACCTTTCAATGCAGTATTCCATTGTTCTGTTAGAGTGCCTCTTCATCCATGTACAAGTTCTGAATGAGCACATTCAGAACTAGTCTTTGTAATGTTATCTAGAGTTTTACATTATCTATATAGCTTTGAAAAGTCAATAAAGCACAAGTAAACATATTTCCGGGACTTGACTTTCAGTTGAGATCTGTCAACAATGATATCCCTTGTGCCACATCTTCTGAATCTGGTCTGAATTTCTGGCAGCTCCCTGTTGATGTTTTGTTGCAACCTTTGTTGAACTGTCTTCACGAAACTTTTCTGCAGATGTGAAATTAATCATATTGTTCAATAATATCTGCATGCTGCCTGGTCACTTTCTTTTCTTTTCATCTATCTCTTTCAGTGTTTTTGGTCAGATAACCATCTTCCAAATTTTGCAGCCTAGACAGATGAGGACTTCCAGTGTGGCATCAATTTTTTGAAACATTTCCGTTGCCATTCTGTCAATTCCTGGCATTCTGTCAGTTCACCAATGCCTTCATTGCAACTTCGAATCCCTCCTTCACTAACATTGATTCTTGACCTTATGCAGCCTGATGAAATGACCGCATGTGGACTAGCTCTTTTTGGTACAGTGACTGTGCATTCCTTCCATCTTCTTCTCATGCTTCTTGCACCAGTCAATATTTTACTATGGAATCCTTCAATATGCCAACTCAAAGCTTGGCTAATGGTTTTCAGGTCTTTCAGGTTGAGAAATGCTGAGTGTGTTCTCCTCTTATTTTTTTTTTTAAAAACTCCAGTTGTTTGCACAATTCATTATAATACTTAACTTCGTCTTCCTACAAACTGGGCTGCTCACTGCAAGATCAGCAGTTCAAAACCAACATAAGATGAGGCTTTCTACTTCCTGAAAAAATTAGTTTCCCAAACCCACGGGGCAGTTCTACCTTATCCAATAGAATCGCCATGGGTCAGATTTGACGCAATGGCAGGGAGTTTGGGGGTTAGTTGTCTTCCCAAGCTGCCCTTTGAAATTTTCTATTCAGCTTTTCGTCACTCTTATTGTTTCACTTAATTTAGCTACCCTGAAATCTAAGAACAAGTTCCAGAGTATCTTCTGATATTCACGTTGCTTTTTTCTTTCTTTCCTGTATTGATCATGACCTTTTGCTTTATTAACACATGCTGTGTTTGATGCCATGCCACAACTTGCCTAGTTTTGCGTCATTAGTATTCAATACATTGAATCTCCTTTGAGGTCACCTCTAAATACAGGTTGGATATCTCAAGGTCATATTTTGACTCTTGTTTACCTAGTTAGACTTTCATTAGCTTCAACCTAAGCGTACAGGTGAGAAATTCATGGTCTGTTCTCCAGGAACTTATTTTTGCTGATGATTTTGTTCTTCTCCACTGTCTCTTTCCATCAATGTAGCCAGTTTTATTCCTGTGTACATCATCCAAGTGGATACTCATCATTTAGGTTGTTGAAGAAGATATTGACAATAAAGAAGCCAGTGGTCATGCAAAATTCTATTTTGTGATCTCCAGCTTTGACTCTATTATCAATACCATATGTTCCTACTATTGATTCCTCCTCTTGGTTGACAGATTTTGAATTTCATTCCCCAGTAATTACCAATGAAAATTTGGTCAATTTCAGATCTAAGAAGTTGGTAGAATTCTTCATTGTCTTCCTTATTGAATTTAGTAGCTGGCAAGTACATTTTAATAATAGTTTTGTTAGCCAGACTTCCTTGTAAAAATGGAGATATTATCCTACTATAGATAGCATTTACTTTGAGATAGTTCTTGAAATATTATGTTTGACAGTAAATATAACTCTCTCAATTTGTCATTCCCTGCATAGCAAACCATAAGATTACTACATTTAAAATGGCCATTACCAGTCTGCTCAGTTAATTACTGCTTATTATATAGATCTTCATGAGTTTCATGTTGGAAATTGACATCAGGTTGTCTATTAGTCCATTTAACTGTTTACAGATAAGAGATCTCCTAGGTTATTGTTCTACTTTAGTAGGACTTTGGTTAGTCAGGGTCTCTTCTATTTTCATATAGCGTTGGTGATTCGTTTTTTTCATGTCTTTAAAGAATGATGCTAGATTCTGACTTGAAATTACATTTTACCTGCAGGTTGATTTTGGTTGTTGTTGTTAGAGTCCATTGAATCCCTTCTCATTCACAGTGGCTCTATGTACAACAGAACAAAGCACTGTCTGGTCTTACAGTTGTCCTATATCTGAGACCATTGCTGCAACCCCTGTGTCAACCTATCTTGTCGAAGACTTTCCGATTTTTCATTGCCTCTCTACAATGCACAATGTCTTTTTCCAGAAACTGATCTCTCTCGAGAACGTGTCCACATTATGTAAGATGAAGTCTTTGTCCTTGCCTCTAAGAGGCACTCTGCTGTATTTCTTCAAAGACAGATTTGCTTGTTCTTTTATTCGTTTCAATATTCTTCACTGGCACCATACTTCATAGGTATTTATTCTTCTTCAGTCTTCCTTTTTCAATGTCCTGCTATCACATGGTTGATTCTGACTCATAGTGACCCTATAGGACAGAATGGAACTGCCCCCATAGGTTCTAAGAAATAATATTTATAGGAGCAGAAAGCCTCCTCTTTTTCCAAGGAGTGGCTGATGGTTTTTCAACTGCTAATCTTGTCTTTAGCAGCCAAACACGGCATCCACTACACCAACAGGGTTCCCTGGGGGAAAAAGAAAAGTCCAGCTCTACAGTGCAGTCCTGAGTGGAGAGGAGAGTCACTGTGGAAGAAGGGGCAGAGAGGTGTCTAAGGGCTGGTAGGGATGGTACATATCCTGGGTGTCACTTAATTTAGCCAATGGTGTAGAATTTCAAACACAGTTGAGGAAAAGGAATTAAAGATGCATTTGCCCTGGGTGAACTGCAAAACCATCATAGACCAATTTTGCCAAAGCAAGAGGGTTGGTGTAGCTTTTATGTAGTGTCACAATATGAGGATGAGGGGCACCACAGAGCAGTCTCTACGAACCATTGCCATCTCCACTGACAGCCGTGACAGACCATTCAGCAACTGGAAACTATTATTTTTGTATTTGAGAACTTCCACAAGTCAAGGAAGACATATGATCTTTCTCTGATAAGAGTACAAAGATAAAATTTAAAAATGAGGAAAACATGACCTTAAACATATCATAGAACAATTTTTTAAAGTTTTATTAGCACATAATCAATGTATTATGCAATTCAATAGTTCAATAATATCAAGAAGAGTTGTATAATCATGACCCCAATAAATTTTAGAATACTTTATTGTATTCATTATTATTGGCTCCCTATCTTCCCCTCACCTCCCTGCCATCCCTACAAGAAACCATTAATTCAGCTATTGTCTGTGTCAGTTATCCTGGATTTCCTATACAGAAAGCATACAAAGCAAGAGTAACAAAAATCCTAACAACGATAACAAAACAAAATAGGAAAACCTCATTCAAAAACTGACCCGGCCTGCAGGTCACTCAACGTGATGTCCCGATCCAGAGGCCTGGAAACGAAGATGCGCAGGGGACACAGAGAATGGAGAGAATACAGGAGTCTGATCGAGTCTCGTTTATTCAAAGAAAAGGCTCAAGTTATATAGGGAGTAATGGGGGGAGGATTACACAAGTAAAAGAAACATCTGTTAATCTTCCACTGCTGACTAGTCAGTGTCAGCCTCCTCTGCAGGGTCTTAGATAAACCTAAAAGGCCTTGGTATTTACGGCCAGTTCGGAATGCAAACACCACCTAGTCAGAACAAATAGTGCCTGTGGCGGCAGAGGGAAAATTTACAGAGCTCAGGCAATAAAGTTTGAGACAATGGCCAGGCCTTAATGGCTCCAGACAGGCAAAGTTATGGCTGGGCCTGTGGGCCCCCGGACAAAAAACAAAGCAAAAAGTATTTTTAAAATAGAACAAATTTTAAATGGATCGAAAGGATAAGGAGCTAACCCAGCTGCATCTGCAATAATCTACTTTCCAACACATTCTGTAAGGTAACAAGGCTCATCACATCCCTGGTCTGTGGTCAAAGGGATTTTTCAAGATGATGAATCCAACTGTATTTACTCTTTGATTTTTTAAAAGAAAGGAAGCAACTTTAAAATGCGCCAAAAGAGAGATCAAGTGACAAGATACTACATTTTAACCTAACCATACCTGTCATCGTCAACTTTACAAGGCAGTGTGATAACACTGCTATTCACTTTTGTCAGAGGGGATTCCTGGAGGCTTATCCACATGTGCACCCTGTGCACGGTGTTTGGGCTCCTACAATCTTGCAGAGCCACGGTGTTCACATTTCAAGCACTGATACAACTCCCTCCTTCAAATTTGGATTATATTACTTATAATCCATAAATCACCCCCACCATGTGCTTCTTCCATGTGGATTTATTTGATGCCTCACTTAGATGGCTGCTTGCTTGAAGTCTTTAAGATCCCCAGTGATATTCTTTCTGGTAACCAGACAACATCTAATGTTGTCGTCATACTTAGCTGCAGCACCTGTATCTTCAGTGATCTCTTCATGAGTGTGAACGTCAAGCAGGATCAAGTCATAGGAACTAATTGTTCTTAGATTGGGGTGAGAATTACGTCTGAGCCCCCAATCCACTCATATATCTATAGTTCATATATGTCTCTGGTTCACCTTAGAAACAGCATTGTCATTTTATGTTAGAGAACATGGTCAATCATATCCCTGGGACAAAAGATAATTATTTTGATGGTGATGTTAATTTAGTTAATGGTATAGAACTTAAAACACAGTTGAGAAAAAGAAATTCAACAAGCCTATGCCAACTATGAAGTCCAATATCATCATAGATCAATTTTTATCAAAGCAAGAGAAATGTCATTGTAATTTTGATGGACTGTTACAATATGTTAAGTAGAAGATTTAGTGAACTTGTATTCTTTTAGCTGGTTTTATGATAAACCATAAGCTGTGTCCCCAGTGTTGGAGAGGACACAATTTCAGGGCCTACAAAAAGCATCATTTTTTCCTGGCTGCAGACCTATGGGAGAAGGGCAGTCATAGAGGCAGTCATAGGGGCTGTAGGTGGAGTTTTCTTTAGGGCAATTAGGACAATATTATCTGAACAATGATGAACAAAGAAGACAAGGAAGACAAGAGGACAATAATATACAGGAAATGTTTAAAAGTGGCTATCTAGCTCAGAAGCAACAAAGCCCACATGGAGGAAGCACACCAGCCTGTGTGACCACGAGGTGTTGAAAGGATCAGGTATCAGGCATCAAAGAACCAAAAATTATATCATTATAAATGAGAGGCAGTACAGATTGGGGACTCAAGGTCCATAGGTAGGTGTAGCAATATCCCCTTACAGAAGGGTCACTGGGAGTTGACGAGCCAGTCAGGGTAGCAATGATAAAATATGCAACTTTTCTCTAGTTCTTAAATGCTTCCTCCCTCCCACTATCATGATCCGAATTCTACCTTACAAATCTGGCTAGACCAGAAACATGAGGAATCCAGGACAGATGATCCCTTCAGAACCAGTGATGAAGGTGGTGATACCAGGAGAGTAAAGGGAAGGTGGGGTAGAAGGGGGAACCAATTATAAGGCTCTACATATAACCTCCCTGAGGTACTGACAACAATGAAGTAGGTGAAGGAAGACTTTGGACAATATACGATATGGCATGATAAAAATAATTTATAAATTATCAAGGGCTCATGAGGGAGGAGGGAGTGAGAAGGGAGGGGGGTAAGTGAGGAGCTAATCCCAAAGGCTTAAGTAGAAAGAAAATATTTTGAGAATGATGATGGTGACAAATGTATAAATGTGCTTTTCATACAGTGGATGTATGTATAAATTGTAGTAAGAGTTGTATGAGCCTCAGTAAAATGATTCAAAAGATGATTTTTTAAAGGTTTATCTATAGACAGAGATGAATCTATAGGGACTTGAATGAGGAAAGAGTAAGCAATGGAATTCCATTGAGACCACATTTGACTGGGCAGTAGTTCACTGCATGGTGCATAGGGTTGCTGTGCATCAAAACTAGCAACAAGTGTGCTTACATGTGACACAGCCTCGAAGCAGGTGCACAGGAGTGCAGGCTTTGTCAGCTAGTCCTGGAATGGGTGATCATGTCCTGCTAAAAGGCAGAGCACGTGTTTTGCTGCTTCTGGGGCTGTCTGGGCTAGAAGGGATGGAGCCTAGGCAAATGGAGTGAGCAGAGAATCCTTAGTTGGTCAGTTGTGGGTGCACAGGGGTTGGGGGGTGGTGGCCACCTAGACAGTGAAGTTAAGGGAGAGAGAGAGAGAGAGAGAGAGAGAGAGAGATCTGTGAAAATCAGTTGCAAGGGTGGAATATACATCATTAATAACTATTGTTTACAGTGTGCCAGTTACTGTAGTTAGTTGTTGAATTGGACTCATGGCAACCCCATGTATATTAGAACAGAACTTGAGATGTAGTCAGTTAATATGACCCTTCAACCATAATTCTGTATGTGATGGGTTATAATTCTGGGATCTTGCCTGTGGCTCATTTTGGAGGAATTTCTTTGTTACAGGATTAAGGTTAAGTCCTGACCTTAGTAAAATGTATGAACCAAGTCACACCCTTTGTTTCCTAGGGAGCATCTCTAAGACTATTTTAGTAGAAGGTGTGACTTAAGACTCAGGCGTATGGTGGCCTAACAAATCACACCTCGATCAAAACCATTATTTAATATATAAGAGTCATCTGGGACACAGAGCAAAATTGCAGGACATTTGGAAGAGTGCATCCAAGATTTCTGTCTGAAGTCACAGAGGCCACTGGCACCAGAATCGCCAGAGACGTGGCATGGAGTCTCTGAGAAGCAACAGGGATACTCCTTATCTGGCCTGAGACAATGGATCTATAGGTCAGAGTGAGAAGGGGGCTGACTTCCTGGTCCACAGAGGCAGAAGTCATGGGACTATGTGAATGAGATATCACGGACTGGAAAGACTTAACTACTGCCAGAGGGTAAGTACAACTGTGGACCAATGGTTATCTCTGTTTGCTGATCCCGACCTGTGGTAACTCATGAACACCCCCAATAAGCTCCCACAATTGTGAGTCTTGTCTGTGGCTTCTGTGTGGCCATCACAATGAAGGATCAAAGGCAGCATGGAAGTGGGAAGAACGATTGGTGTCAGAATAGGTCAGCACGGATGGGGCTCAGAGGCCTGCAGACCCCTGCGTTGTGGCAGTAGGGAAACCAGAGGAGGTCAGAGATGGTCCTCGTACATTTTATTGCAGAACTACACTCCATAATTTTAAAGGGTGTGATCTTTCAGTAGCAGATCACCAGGCCTTTCTTATAAGGTGACTTTGAATGAGTTCAAACTGCCAGCATTTCAGCTTTTGGCCAGATGTTTAGCCCTTTGTGTTATCCAGAGACTCCAAAAATACTATCAAATAGATTCAATTTTTATACCTGTAACACTTCTTTTCTTCCAGTATTGAGAGCTATTTAAGGAAATTATATATATATATATATATATATATGTGTGTGTGTGTGTGTGTGTGTGTGTGTGTGTGTGTGTGTATAGCAGTGGGTGGAGTCCCTGGATGGCGCAATCAATGCACTCCATTGCTAATTGAAATATCGAAGGTTAAGGCCACCCAGAGACACAGAAAGTCCTGGCAATCTCCTTCCAAAAACCCCAGCCCTTTCAAACACTTCTGCTCTGGCGCACGTGGGGCTGCCGTGATTCAGAGACTGGCTTGTTTGTTACTGGCAAGGGTAACTGGCATTGTTGTGGGAATCATTTCAGTCAGATCTTGAGAGTCGGGCCGTGCTGTTATTTTTGCTAGGTGCACTCCAGTTCATTCTGACTCAGAGTGACACTATGTCCAACAGAAGAAAATATTGCTCAGTCCTGGGCCACCTTCACAATTGTTAAGTTTGAGCTCATTCTTGCAGCTACTGTGCTACTCCAAATCACAAATCTTCCTCTTTCCCTCTGCTTCTCTACTCTCCCAAATACAATGTCCTTCTCCCGGGACTGGCCTTTCTTGATAGCATGCCCCATGTACCATGAGACAAAGTTTCAACATATTTGCCTATAAGGAGCATCCTTCTAAGACAGATTTGTTTTTTCTTTTGGCATAGTACTTTCTTCGCTCACAGTGCTTACAATATTCTTTGCTAGCACCACAATTCCACTGTATACAATATTCTTCAATCTTCCTTATTCAATGTGCAATTTTCACATGCATACAAGGCAATTGAAAATACCTTGTGTGACAGTCACATACTCTGATGTCAATCTGACTAAGATTGTAGTATTGGAGTCTAGCCTGTCAACCTGGAGATAAGCAATGAGATCTCTGTGTGGGCAAGGCTTTCTCTGAGAATTCTGGGAAATCTCATGGTATTTCCCATTGGAATTGAGAAACTATAGATTCAGTTCATTGGAGATGAACCACTGACAAGATGAGATGACAGCATGCTGATAGATCCCGATTCCTGGAGACTGGAGGAACCAAAGGAGAAGCCACATGGGCTTACCCTGATGGAACCAAACCCCTGGGATCAGAGAAGCACATGGAGACTCCTACCAGCACTGAGATGCTTCTACTACCAATGGATACTGCTGATGGACCCAGAGCCCTGGAAATAAGGAGCCATGGGAAGACCCCTGCCAACGCAGGAATGTTTCTACTGCCACTGGATCCACAAGACTCTGCATCCACTGTCCTGGTGTCATTACATGTGCTTCGTGACTCAGAAGGAGACTTTATAGATTGGTATTGGGCATATGGGCTAGTATCGAACTTATGCCCTTGGACTGGACTGGGTTGGGATGCTTTCTCAATGTTCCAAACCTCTTGTATATAAACCTTTCCCTTATACACATATCTATGTTTATGAATTTGTTTCTCTAGTTTACCCAGACTAACACTTGGGCCTTGGGCCTTGGGCTTGGGCCTGGTGCACCCTAATTCTCAAGTAACCTCCATCCTTTTCAACATTTTAAAGAAGTCTTGTGCAATATATTTACCCAATGTCAGGAACCATTTGATCTCTTGGTTGCTCTTTCCATGAGCATTGATTGGGAATCCAAGTAAGATGAAATCCTTGACAGCTTCAATCTTTTCTCCCTTTATTGGTCCAGTAGTGAGGATTTTGGGTTTCTTGACATTGAGTTGTAATTCATATTTAAGGTTGCAATCTGTGATTTTGTCAGCAAATACTTCAAGTCCTCCTCACTTTTAGCAAGCAAGTTTGTGTCATCTGCATATTGTGTGTTGTTTATAAGCCTTCTTTCAATCCCGATACCACATTCTTCTTCCTATAATCCAGCTTTCCTGATTATTTGGTCGGCATACAAATTAAATAAATATGGTGAGAGGATAAAAACCTGATGCATAACTTTTCTGATTTTAAACCATGCAGTATTCTCTTGGCCTGTTCACACAACAGCCTCTTGAGCATGTGTAGGTTATTCATGAGTAGAAAGAAATGTTCTAGAATTCTTATTCATCTCAAAGTCATCCATAGTTTATTATGGTCCACACAGTCAAATGCCTTTGCATAGTGAAAAAAACGCAAGTAAACATCTTTCTGGTATTCTCTACTTTCAAGATCAAGATCCATTTGATGTTAACAATATCACTTGTTCTATGTCCTCTTATGAACCCAACCTGAATCTCTGGCAGCTCTCAGTCACTGCATTGCTGTAACTGTTGTGGCATGATCTTGAGCAAAACCTTACTTCCATGTGATAGCAATGAAGTGTTTTATAACTTGTGCATCCTGTTGAGTCTCCTTTCCTTGGAATGGGTGCAGATATGGACCCCTTCCAGTCAGTTGGACATATAGCTGTTTTCCAAATTTCTTGCCATACATGAGTGAGTGCTTCTAGTGCTTTATCGGTTTGCTGAAATGTTTCTATTGGTAGTCTGTCAATTCCTGGAGCTGTATTTTTGGCTAATGGTTTCAATGCAATATTTCATCTTTCAATGCAGTATTTCTTCCTTCAGTATCATTGGTTCTGCTCATATGCTACCTCTCAAATTGGCTGTGCTGATTAGTTCTTTTGGGTGCTGCAACTCTGCATTCTTTCACCATCTTATTTTGCCCATAAAATCTATCAATATTGCAACTTGAGACTTGAATTTTCCTTCAATTCTTTCCATTTAAGATGTGTTGAGTATGTTCCTTTTGATTTTCTTTGTCTTTGCAAATTTAATTGTAATATTTTTATTTTTCTCCTCAAAGTGCCCTTTGAAACTTTCTGTTCAACTTGTTTACTTAGTCATTTCTGTCATTTTCCTTAGCTACTTTACAATGAAGAGCAAGTTTCAGAGTCTCATCTGATATCTGCTTTGCTTTTTGCTTTGTTTCCAATATTTTTAGTGAACTTTTGCTTCCTTCGTGTATGATCTCTTTTTTTGCCACCCAAAAGATCATGGGGCCTTCTGTCATTAATGTTTAATGCACAAAATATGTTCTTGAGATGTTCTCTGTGGGATAGCCTTAAAAATCATATTTTTATTTTCATGATCTTGTTTCCATTTTCTTCTATTTCAACCTGAACTTGCATACCAGCAATTGATAATCTGTTTCACAGTCAACCTCTGGCCTGATTTTAGTAGCTAATATTGAGTTTCTTCACCGTCTTTCCCCACAGATGTTGTCAATTTGATTTCTGTGTCTTCCATCTGGAGAAATACACATGTATAGTCACCTTTTGTGTTATTGAAAAAAGATATTCGCAATGAATAAACCATTGGTCTTGCAAAGTTCTATCATGCACTTTCCAGCTTCAATTCTATTTCTAAAATAGTATCTATTTATAATTTTGTTATAAGAGTTGTAAGAGCCCTCAATAAAATGATCTTTTAATTTTTAATAACCCTATCTCTTCCAACTACTTTTCCTTCTTCTTTGCTTCAAACTTTTTCATTCCTTTTGCCAATAATTATCAATGTAACTGGCTTGTATATTTGATCAATTTCCAGTTGAAGACAGTGTTCAATTTCTTCATCACTAGCATTAGTGGTTGTTGCAAAAAATTGAATAATAGTTGTATTGATGAGATTTCCTTGTATTCAAATAGACATTATCCTTTCATAGACAGCATTATACTTCAAAATAGCTCTGGAAATGTCTTTTTTCACTATGCATGCAATGTCCTCCCTCCTGATTATCTCATTCCTGAAATAGTAAACTATATGGTTTTCCGATGCAACATGGCCAATGTCAGTCCATTTCAGATCACTAACACCTAGAATATCAATGTTTATGCATTTCATTTCATTTTTAACAATTCCCAAATTTCCTAGATTCACATTTTGTACATTCCAAGTTCCAATTATTAATTAATATTTGCAGCTGCCTCTTCTCATTTTGCTTCAAAAACACCAGCAAAGACTGTCCCAGGAGCTTTCTTCCCACAGCTTTGACTCCCCTGGTGAACTCTTCTTTGAGAAAGCAGCTCGTCCTCAGTCATGTGCTGAGGACCACAGGAAAGGGTCTTGCTGATAATGCTCTGCTTCTGTTCATGAAGTGTCCAGTAAGTGACAGTGTATCGATGCGATCCATAAGATTTTCAGTGGCTAATTCCTGTGATATAGACGCCACCTTCTTCGTAATCTGTTCTTAGTCTGGAAGCTCTGCTAAAACCTCTTCACTTTGGGTGACCCTCTTGGCATTTGAATTATCCAGCTATGTCACATGCCGCCACAGCACAACAAATGGACCGAGAGATGGTGGGTGGGGCGTGGAAAGATTTCTACACAAGGTGCTGTCCTCCTTTTCGGTCTCTGAACTTCCAGGTTGGGCAGTTCAGGAGCTCCTGGAGGGAGGGAGGGAACTCTGCAGAACCGGTGTAGCAGATTCGTTATTGTTGCACTTGAGAAGCTTTGAAGGGATCGGCTTCCATCCTGGACAGGCACACCCACAAGGGCTGTCAAACCACAGCCCTGTGGATCACCGCGTGCAGGTTATGGCTCTGAGGTGACCAGGGCTGCTGATACCTCACCAGCTACCTGCTCCTACGAGAAACCACTGGGATGCACTGAGATACCTTCCAAAGGGGCTGATGGCCTGCAGCCAGAAGGGGAAGATTCCTGCGACAAGGTTAATGTTTGGGAGAGAGAGAGCTTTGGGAGTGGAACCTGGGTAAGGAAGTTGTAAAAATGAGGAGTGGACACCAAGGGCTCAAGTAGAAAGCAACTGTGTTGAGAATGATGATGGCAACAAATGCACACATGTGCTTGACACCATGGATAGATGTATGGATTGTGATAAGTTGTATGAGCCCACAATAGCATGATTTTTTAAAAAGGTAAAAAAGCAAGAAAAAAAAAAGGTAAAATGGCTTCATAAAAGGAGCTATCATCCTGGTTGGGCAATCAGGGATTCAGTGGATTGCAAAAGTCAAGAGATCTGGGATTGAATATGTCTGAAAACTTGCCCATGTAGGTGTTTGACACATAGTGTTCGGTCATTCATACATTCGTTCTACAAAATTATTGAGTGTTTATGATGTGCTAGGTTTAGGCTAAGCACAGGAGAAGCAGGGAGATGGGGCTTCTGTCCTCACAGGGTTTATATTCTACTGGAAGGCTCAGAATGCTGGTTGAATCTGGATGCTTACCGTGTGCTCCCTTCCCTCCCACTTGTCCTTGTTGACTGGACTTCAGCCAGCACTTTGAGCAATTGCTCTCAGGGATGAGGAAAGATTTAGGACACCAAATTTAAAGCCAGAGAGGAAAGTGAATGTGAACCCTGGCTATACCTGCCTTCTCCAGGATGCAAGATTGATGGGGAAGCTGTAGAGGTACCAGAACAAAGGCAGGGAATGGTTTCAGCCTTCTTCTGGGTCCTCCGAGCCTACTCCAATAGAGCGATAAGCAATCCAGCATTTTAGCCTCTCCATTGGCCTTGGTGGCATGTTTGATAGGCCACTTCCAGAAACTAATTAGAAGACTGAGAAATGGGGATCAGAGGAGGAACATAAAAGTGGCTATGGCGATAAATTGTAAAGGTAAAAAGAGAGTATTATGAGCTGAGCCCTGGTATAGTGGCTGTGTGCGGGACTGCGCCACACAGGGCTGACAGTTCAAATCCAGCAGTAGGTCTCCAGGAGCAAGGCTGGGCTTCCTACTCCCACCAGCGGGCAGTGATGCCACAAAAAGAGAATATTATGTGAAACTGAGTCCACAAAATACTTTCAAACTCAAAAACACTGCAATTGAGTTAATTCCAACTCGAAGCCATTCCGTAGACCAGCGTAGAACTGCCCCTGTGGGAGCCTCCTCTTTCTCCCATGGAGCTGCTGGTTTCAAATGGCTGACCTGCAGTCAGCAGCCCAACAAGTAACGCTGCTTGTTTCCCTATTCTTCTCTTGGTCTCTAGAGAACTGTCTAAGGTAAAAGAGATTTCTGTGGGAATCGCATAAGTCTGACATAGGAAAGAGCTCTCAGAATGGCAGATCCTGACAAACAGAGAGCTATTGAATGCAACCAGCTTGCTTGCACTTGAAACAAATTTGTAGATACACTGACCCAGCTCCTTTGCTGCCATGAAGTTGATTTTGACTCATTGTGACCATGTTGGACAGAACAGCACTGCCCCTATGCAGTTTTGAGACTATCAGTCTTTATGGGAACAGGGAGCCTCCTCTTTCTCCTGAGGAGCTGATGGTGTATTCAAACTGCTGACTTTGCAGTTACAGAGCAACCTATAACCCCTATGCCCAAGAGTTATTGTTTGAGTCTGCCTTTCAAGGCTAAAATCCAAGGAACATTGCCTAAGAGTGGTACCCAAGTAACTCAGGTGCATGATTGTCTCCTTCCAGATTTACACCAGGGAAGCACTGTTTGGTTGCCATGCTTGTAGTCTCCAGAACAAGAGGGATGTAGGCAGGTTGGCTAGGATTCAACTCTGCCTAGGACTCTGGACTCACAAACCTCCTGCTGAGTCTCCAGTCCATTTTCCATGTTCTCCAGCTTATTGCTGAAACTCTGACCTCTGGAAACTGGGCAGATGCTCACTGGCTTGGGTGTGCAGCTAGGTTTTGTGGATGGGAACTCTTGGCAGAAGACCTAGGGTCTGTAAGAAAGTGTGAATGTGGCATCTGACCAGTTTCTTTCCCAATGGATTGACAGTTGCCAGATTCCTCTATGGTTTTTCCAGTTCTGGCAGGTGCCTTTGCCTCCAGATACTGCCTTACTGCGACCAAGAAAACACTCCCTCTTCATGCATCTCCAGACCCAGAGACAATAACAAGCTGTGGTCCAGCCTGGGACACTCCAGACCTAGCAGTAACAACGAAAGCCATGCTGGGACTCCCTAATTCTGCCTGAGACCTTGGAAGACTGTCCTTTAGTAAACTTCTCTGAGTCACCCCTTTGAGTGCACGCACCATCTGTCTCAGATGAAATTCTGACTCATGCACTTGTCTGAATTTGGACTTGAGGAATTTCTGAAATTTCATTCAACGTTTATTTTAATCAAAAGGTTTGTTAATGGTAAATACTTCAGCACTTAATAATAATGTCTGAACATTTGTGAGCGTTTTGTACGTGCCAGGTGATTTAATCCTCGCAGCATCCCGGCAGTGACTGTGTTCTGAAGTCCATGTTCAGGTAGAGAAACCAGTGGTTAGCATCGTCTGACACCTTGCTTGAGGCCACATCACCAACAGATAGCAGAGGCGGGATTTCTACCCAGGTGGGTTTAGGTTTCAAGTGCTGTTTGTGATGATTTTTATGCTGTTATTGGTGTGCCTCATCGAGCCATTTCTTACTCAGAGTGACTCTGTGGGACTCTCCAGGGGGGCAGACTGACAGGCCTTTTCTCCGCTGAGCCACTGGGTGGGTTCCAAGGGACCACCTTTCTGCTAGTTGCCTAGCACACAGCTACTCTGTTACCAGGGCTCCCATGGGTTCTGATACACAATGGCACCATTGGCCGGATGTCCAAGGAAATAAAGGGAAACAGAAGAGAATGAGGGGCCTATCCCTCGCTAAGAGTTAGGTCAAGAACATGGCAGTCAGCTCTGCGAACTTGCCATCTAATCTCGATGCAAGCAAACACAGACAGCAGGATGACTACGTTGATGGGGAAGGGGCCCTGGTGACACATTGGTTAAGTGCTCAGCTGCTCAAGTCCACCATCCAGTCTGAGAAAGATGTAGCAGCCTGTTTCTGTAAAATTCCCCACTACCACCGAGTCCATCCTGACTCCCAGAACCCCTTGTTTATGCAGGCTTTCCCAGACTGTGAGTCCTAACAGGAGCAGGCCACTTCACCTGCCTCCTGTAGAGGGGCTGTGTGGAGCTTTGTGGGGCTACCATAGTCCAACCCCAAAGCTGGAGCCTTCCCTGCCTTATGGACCAGGACAAGTCAAATCCTGCACTGTAATCACTGACCTTCCATCCAACACAATGCAAACCCAAGTGGACACGACTTAATGCTCCCCAACCCTCCTTCTCAATAACATATGCTTTATGACAGCCACATGCAGTTCAACAACTAATTGTAGACACACATCCTCTGTATCTGCCCTGTAGGTCAGAAGGAAGACATCTGCAGACATGCTGGAATCTTCCCCATATCCCTCTCTGATCTTAGCTCTTAGAGCAATGTCTTCTCGTGTTCTTTTTAGGAGGTGCTCAGACTGCTGAAATCAGACTGCTGAGGACTAGGCTGCAGATCCCAGGCAAAAAGAGGGGAGGGAAAATTCTGGGGAGGTAGGATCTTGACATGACACAGAATAGGACACTTGTTCCAATCCAGGAAAATGGAATAGAATAACTTTTCTAAGCCTAAGCAGAATTTTTCTGTTTCTCGAAAGTGAGAGGTAGAAAATTGTCCCCCTCCTCGCAGCTCAAAATGACCCACTTGCCTGACATGAATTGTTTTAGTTATTAAATTAATAGATGGGAAAGAGAATATTAAGAGGAAGAGCAAGATCTACTCACAGTCTTAGCCTGTCCACACTGTTTACACTTAGGGGCATTTTCTTTCAGGTCCCTGCTTCTGCATTATTGAAACATTCGATTCTTTTGGGGGAAACAGAAATATAGAAAGCAGAAAAGTGGCTACATGTTATCAGATGTCTGAAACAAAAACTCTACAACCCCTATACAGAAAAAAATATACATATGAGATTTTCAGTTCCTAAAAAATGTATAACCTCAGAAGTCCCAAACAATGTCTCTATGAGTCAGGACTGCCCGGCAACAGTGGGTGATACTGACAGGATTGTCCTACACAGGCTGTAAATGGTGGCAGAAATGGTTAGCATGCTTGGCTGCTGACCACAAGCTACAAGGTTCCAGTTTGTCCAGCAGCACCTCACAAGAAAGGCCTGGCAATCCATTTCTGAAAATGAAAGCCCTATGGAGTACAGTGGTGCTCTGAGAGGGTCACTGTCAGATAACAATTGATTTTAATGTGTACAGAATATTTACTACAAGCTAGCCATGCTTTAAATGTTTTATAGACACTACTTCCTTCCATTCTTACAATTCCATGAGGCTGCTGTTATCCCCATTTTGCAGATGGGAGGCATTCAGTGCAGAGAAGTTAAATGACTCCCAACCTCACATAGCAGGCCACAGATTGCAGCCAGCACCCACCCCCAGAAGGGGGACTTTACGACATCTAACACACAGAAAATGGACATCTTTGGTAGCACAAAACAGCCAAGCACTTGGCTACTAAACAAAAGGCTGCCAGTTCCACTTCACCCAGAGATGTCTATGAAGAGATGGTCGACTTAGCCATCAGAAACCTCAGGCAGCACCAGGCTACCCAGAAACACATGGGGTCATTGTGAGTTGAAATCAATGAGGCAGTGAGTGACTGGCTTGGTTTCTGATGTGTGTCTGAAAGCTGAAAGAGGCTAAAAAAAAAAAAAAAAAGACTGTCTCCATTCAAGTGACCATGAGAAGGGGAAAAGCTTCGTGTCCTGTCCTCCTCCCTCGGTTTCCGCCACAGCTCTGTGAGGGTAGCCACTTCTCCCTTCTGCCCTCCAGCTATGCCACTTCACCAGAGAAGGGCTCTCCTGACTCCTGGGCTGGACTCAAGAGCCGTTTTGTTTCAGCAGCCAAACACAGGCACCTGAGTCTCACAGCCTCCCTGGGGGAGGGAACATTGCTGCTTTAGGCAGTTTAATTCCACTCTGGGTAGAGTTCACTTGCAGCAAACCTGTACTACACATGCAGGAGCACCCAAACCTGCATCGAGAGGATCCATGCATCCTTAGAAGGCACGTAGACTTCGCTTTTGCCCTGAGGTCCCAGAGTCCCGGCGCTTTCCACGGATTATTCATTTGCTCCCCACGCTTGCCTTGGTTCATGCACCCTCAAGAGTCTTGTCTAATAGAAGAGGAATCGGTGGTTTGGTGTTTGGCTCAAGTTTACACAACTGGTAAGTGAAGGAGGCTGGCGAACACATGCTCTCCCCCGTCTGCGTTCTCCACATCCTTCTTTCCTTGTGCAATGGCCCAGTGACCAGTCACCATCAGCCTGTGGGCCTCGGCTTCCTTATTTGTAACAGGCCAGCCAGAGGCGCTACTGGGAGGTCAGCAGGGACAATGCTCTGTGTCCCCAGCCTCACTTCTCTTTAATGAGCATTCCTTGAGGGCCTCACACGATGCAGCTTAGTTGCAAACTCAAACCCAAACTAGTGGCCACCAGGGCAATTCATGGTGACCCCCACAGGCATGCCCTAGGATTTTCACAGCTGATTTTTAAAGAAGTTGATCCCCAGACTTTTCCTTGCATAGGTCCTCAAATTATGGGCCTGTGGACCTCATGCAGCCCACTGAGGACATTTATCCAGCCCACCGGGTGCTTTTGTCATGTGGCCTATTCTGCTTAGCAGCCAACTCATCCAGGGACCACAGTGAATTTGTTCATAGTTGTTTTGGTTTTGTTTTTAAACTATAGTCTCCCTCCAATAGTCTGAAGGACAGTGAACTGGTCCCCTCTTTTAAAAGTTTGAGGACCCCTGGTCTAAGGCATCCGAGTGGATTCAAACCTCCAATCTTTTGTTTGGTTAGTCACGTGCTTTAACCACCTTCAACGCCCAGGGATTCTGTGAGGGATTGAGGAGAACCTTTGCCAACCATTGATTGAGATTTGTTTTCCTGTGAGGCCAGAGCCAGTGGCACCGTCACAACGTGTCCCTCCACTGCATGCTTTCTTTGGTGGACCAGTCACCTTGGTCTGTCTCCCA
>PVJH01024736.1:0-32641 GCA_004026705.1 Nesogale talazaci | reverse complement strand
CACAATGAAGTGAGACTATTTCTTACCAACTCAGATTATTTATGGTCTAACAGTTAACCAGTCACTCAGCTTGAGGATTTTGGCGCCGCAAGGCTGTTTTATTACCCTCAACATAAAGATGCCTTGTACATAAACAACATTTATTATGACAGTCTGCTAGCTGGCTTGTTAAAACCATGTTGTGTCAGAATAGGATTGTCATAACTGAAGCAGAAAGGACCCTGTTGTTCCCGCTTGCCTCTGTATTAGCACACCTGGTGCCCAGGAAGTATGCACATATTTTGGGGAACACAGTCGCCCAGCAATTATTTATGAAGTGTCTACTGTGATGGCTAACATTGTATGTGAACTTGGCAAGTGAAAACTGCCCATTTGTGGGGTCCAAAGCTGGTATCTGTTGCTACAAGGTCAATAACATATAATTAAAGATTGTAATCAGTTGATCTTAAAGTAAAATAGGTATCAGTGAGCATCATCCAAGCAATGGAAGGAGTTAGAACCAAAAGTCGAAGCTTTCTAAGGCAGAAGGAAATCTGCTGCAAGATCATAAATAAGCATCCTCCCTTTCACCTGACCTACAGATGTTGGATTTACCAATCCCCACATTGCATCAACCAATTTCTTAAAAGAAATGTGTCTCTTTCTCTCCCTCTCACTCTGGAGAAAGTAGACTAATGGGCGTACTCTGCCCCAGGTTCTTCTGTAGACACTGGGCACACAAAGGAGGGCCAAAAGAAGCCCTTGCTACTGAGATTTAGGTTCTAATTGGAGGAGGCAGACAGCAAATAAATATGTGGTGGTGTTTTGAAGAAAAACAAAGCAGAGTTAGAAGGAATCAGCATAGCAGGGTGTGTTCTATTTGCTAGAGGGTGGTCGAGGATAGCGCCTGGCTTCTGTGGTCTGGCGCCAAGTGAACTGATATCTAAATGACATGAAGAGCTCCTGAGACTATCAGCTGGAAGGACACTGCAGGAAGAACCAAGAGTAAGTGTGAAGGCTGTAAAGCAGGAATAGGTTTAGTACTGTCTAAGGAAGAGCAAAAGGCCAGTGTAGGGAAGAGATAAGGTGATATAGTGAGTTATAAAGGACCTGGAGTTTAAATCATACTTGTCTAGGGCCTTGTTGGCCATAGCAAGGCCTTTGGCTATTCATTGAATGAAAGAAAGAATTGGTGAGTGAATAAACATATTATTGAATGAAATGAATGAGCATGAGTGCTAGATGTTGGGACAGTCAGAAGTCATCTTCTCCTTGTGGTCCTAGAACTGGTCACAGCAGCCAGCATGTACTGAATTCCTCAGCATGCCAGGTAGAAGCCACACAGTAAGAGAAGCCTGGGCACAAACTCAGATCTCTTGAAAGAGGAGGTCTGTGCTGTAAATCCATCCAACTATCAAAAGCTTTAAGCTGTAGGATTTGACTCAAATGTTAAGAATTTTTAAGAGACTAGGGTTATTGGGAAATGGCTGGACCCTTTACCAGAAAGGATGAGCTTACCATAATGGAATGCATCCAAGTGGCACTGGATGTGAAAGTGAGGATGGAAGAATCAGGTTAGATAGAGGGTGGGGTGATTTCTAAAACCTAAGCTGGATGTGAAATTCTCTTAGAACTTGGACGTCTTTGTTGCATGCTTTCTTTCTGATGGGTAAGGTGGAGATGGATGTTATATCTGTAATTTTATGCCTTTTTAAAGAAACATTAAGTAATCACAGGTAGATACTAACATTAAAAAGTGTTTGCAACATGCAAATGATAATTGTTGAATAAATAAATCCAAGCTATTTACATATCTAATATTCAAAATATTAGTAATTAGTAGTCTAGGTAATTGTTTTTCTTCTTCTGTGAAAATATAATTCTGTTTTAGTTTTCTGGGACTGCCATAACAAATTATCACAAACTAGATGTCTAGGACAACAGAAATTTATTCTCTGTTCATAAGAGTAGAATTCAAAATCAAGGTGCCTATAGACCCTGCTTCCTCCGAAAGTCCTGGAAAATGGTTTGTTCCATGCTCTCTCCTCACTTCTGGTGATCACTGACAACTATGGGTGCTACTCAGTCTTTGTCTCTGTCTGTCTGACCTTCTTCAAAGGAGCACAGTTATTGAATTTAGGGCGAACATGGACATTCTATCAGGAGGGACCCGGAGAAGTGCCATTGAAAAATAGGAAGCCCCTCAATGAGATGGATTGCCACAGTGGTTATAGCAAGGGATTCAAGCACAGCCTTGGGTGTGAGGATGGGACAGGACTGGACGGTTTTTGTTCTGTGGTAAATGGTGTCACCAGGAGAGGATTAACTGAACAGCAGCTAACAAAAAGTGATCAAGTATAGCCTCATCGTTAATTATATGTGCAAAAATCTACTTCCAAAAAAGGCTCACGTTCATAGGTACTAGGGGTTAGGACCTCAACTATCTTTTTTAAAGGACACAATTCAACCCACAACAAATATATAATCACTGAATGGATCAAAAGAGTAAAAAGCATAAAGGTAAAATTAAGTCTCTCCCCCTTCCCCTACGTCCCTATTGCTAGCCCCTTGAAGTCACTAGAATCAACCACTAGATGTGCTTTTTTCCATTCTTTCCTCTATGCGTCTATAAACATGGACACACACACACAGTCTAGGATGGGTATGCAACCCATATGAGTTAGTCTGGGTAGACTAGAGGAACAAATTTCAGAGACACGCATATAGGTATAAGGAAAGGGTTTATATACAAAAGAAATGTGACACTAAGAAGACATCCCAATCCAGTCCAGTGCAAAGTCCTAAGTCCAATATTAACCCATATGCCTGAACTCAGTCTATAAAGTCTGCTTCCGACTCAGGAAGTCACAGGTCAGTGGGTGCAGAATTCTGGCGCTGGCAGGGGTCTCCCCAAGGCTCCTCGCTTTCAGGGCTCAGGTCCATCAACAGCATGCCACTCCAGCTTCAGAGGTCTGTCTTCTTCAGGTCAAAGTCGAGTGGTCTCTCCGCTGGCTCCTCCAACTTCTCAGAGGCTGCATCTTGTCTCGTCCGTGATTCATCGTCTCTGAGACTAACGCCCAACAACTGGGGAAGATAGCTTCTCATCTTCACGAGGGAAATTCCGCAAGATTTCCCAGGAGTCTCAGGTGAAAGCCATGCCCACACAGAGGCCTCATCAGCTACTCAATGGCTTTCTCCTGATTAACAGGCCAGACTCATTTCAATTATAAAATTTACATAAGCACATGACTACCACACCATCCTCTTCTTGATAGGAATAAGAATTAGCTTCATTTAAAAGACTATATTTGCCAACACCTTAAAGGGCATCATAAAACATTTTATCAAAAAATAGACATGTGTACAAGATACTTAACTTGTGCTTAGCTATCATCAAAAAGTTGACAGTTCAAATCCACTTAGTGGAGCCCCAAAAGAAGGACTTGGTAATCCAGTTCTCATCTGATTACATTGTAACCCTGTGTCCCACAATTCTCTTAAACATGTGAGTTAGAATGCACTCTGTGTATTGTTTCTGGTTTGATATGTGCATATATACAACTTCTCTTATTTTAAAATACATAATTTGGAAAATTGATTTTTTTAAAAAATAGCAATATAACACAGATACCTCTCATGTCAATTAATGTGTTTGTAATGACTTCTTTTTAATAATGTCTTAATTGCTCAAGGTGTAGAAATAATGATTTGGTAATTGTATTTCAACCTCTAAGTCGAAAACCTGGTGGCATAATGGCTTATCCATTGGGCCACTCACCGAAAAGCCTTCACCTTTACCAGTTACTCCCTGGGAGAAAGAGGGACCTATCTGCTTCCAGAATGATGTGTAGCCTTGAGAAGCCACAGAGACCATCCTCTCCTGCCCAATAGAGTTGCTGTGAGTCAGAATTAACCGGATGGAAGTAAAAACTCATGAGCATATGAGTTGTTTCTGACTATTTTACTACGATTGACTTTGTGCTTAATGAACTAGGAAAACAAAGTAAATTTATGTTTTTAGGTTTAAAGATTAGATTAGTAAAATAAGACGACAGCAAAGGTATGCATATTTTAAAAGTTTAATACTCCCTAGCATTATTTACCAAGCATGTTTTAGCCGGTGAAGCCCCATCACCAGAGTTTGGTATTGCTCTTCCTTCATCATCAAAGACACAGGGAGTCTCCTTTTCTTTTCTTCTCACTTGTTCCAAATTGATGCGCAAGAAACTGTTTGTCTTTCTTTTTAATTTGCACTTCCTTGACTGGAAGCTGTTAACCTTTTATTCATTTTTTGTGTGTGTGGCATCACTGTCCTGGTGGGAGTAGGAAAGCTTTAACCTTTAAAAAGTCGATTGGGCACTGATATATGACCTTCTGTGAATTGCTTATTTGTATCCTTTTTATGCCCTCAAGGATTGTCCTATTTTCTTCCAGACTTAAATATTTCTTTTAAGTTTAGATAGTTAAGCATTCCATGCCTTTTATGTTGTCTTATAATTCTTCCTGATTTGCCTGTCCATATTACATTCAATATATTTACAATGGGTTACCTGCCCCCCAAAATGGAATTTTTTTCCCCAAAACTATGTATTTTTCTTTGTTTCACAATTGAAATCCATGTTTGTGTGTGGTGTGAGGTAGGGAATCTGCAGTTAAAAAAGTCATAGATATTGCAGGATATTTTTATTGTTGATGCAGTTGCACAAAAAGAAAATAAATTACAATTCTAAGAACATTCAGACTTTTCACCCACATTTACCATAGATGTAAGTACTTTCAACAAGTCCTGCGGTGACAACTACCAATGTTGAAGCAAGAAGTTACTCAAGACAACAAATCATCAACATTTACCTGAGCAGTAAGCAAGATCCTCACTCAAGGACCTCCTAAAGGCATCTTTGCCTAAAGGTCTGTGGAGTGACATCTAGTCAATCAATGTGTGTTATACGATATGTGTTAAGAGACTCTTAAAAGATACAGCATTCTATTTCAAACCCTTGTGAGACGGGAGTTCAGAAATAGCATTGATATTCTAGCTAATTTATTTCTAAATGTTCATTCCAGAGTGGTTGAAACTTTTGACCTTGATGCTGATTATGATTAGCATAGCAATCAGTCTTCTATAATTAAAAGGAAGACGAGAATTTTCTTTGGCTTGTTTATTAATTCCCTTATGAATTTTTTTTTTCAGCATTGAGGGCAAAATGTTTTGTGTTACTCACAAGAGAAAGTAGATGTAGTTACCCCAGTGACAGAGTCAACGGCCCCTTTCACAGAGAAGAACTGCTGCCCTCTGGGTGGTTCCAGGGGATGTAGCACTCCTGAGAACACAGTGTGTGTGCACGGCTAGTGATAAACATGGCCAAGAGCTCGTGTGATTCGCCACAGGAGTCCATCTATTTTTACTACTGATCTTCAAGAGTCTAGAAACAGTGGTCAGGCCCTTTTGCAGGAGTAGCAACAGTTGGAGACCAGTGCTGAGTGGGATTGAACTTTCTCAAATTTGCTTCCTGTGGACCATACTCTGTAGGCCCGATATTCCAAAGAGACCCTTGCTCAGCTTCAGGCTGGTGGAGCAGGTGTTAGAGGTGAAGATGTTTTAGATTTGATTTATGTGGTTTGGAGGAAAGAAAGTATGGTAGTCTGCTTCCAAGAGGTCACTGCATGGAAATCCCCGTGGAGTAGTTCAACTCTGCACAAGTGTCACCATGAAGCAGAATCAACTTGACAGTGACTAACAGTAACAATTATTTATGGGACACAGGACGTAAATAGACACTCTGATAAATGTTTTTCTTGCTTCATCTCGTTAATCTTCCCAAGAGCTCCAGGTAGGCACAGTTATTGTCCCCATCTATCAGATGAGAAAACTACAACCTTGGGAGATAACAATTAACCCAAGGTCAAGACTCAAATGTTCGATCTGGACTTTTGAACCCTGACTTGCTCTTGCAATACTCTGCCAGCTCCCCGCTGCCTGATGTGGACTATTCAGCACTCACGCAATCCAACTTTCTCCAAGTCATTGTCATAATCCTCCTAAGATGGGAGACAGGTCTATTCAAGGAGTAAGGAAGAGGTCAAAGGAGACAAGTTCTATTATTGTCCTATTTGCAAATAAAGAAAGAGGTGAAATAAGTGGCCTAGTTACCCAGCTTTAAGAGGCAGAGCTAGGTTTGATCCTAGCTAGCTAGCTGCGCATTCCACACCTTTAGAGTTTGTTCTGTTTTGGTTAGGGACTCTCAAGAGACAGCTTTAATTGCCATGATGATGATGATGCCGATGCCGATGTTGATGATAATGATGATGGTTTTAAGCCATAATAGTTAACATCAAATAACTTACTCAATTTCTGCAGAAATTAGGAGGCTTTACATACATTGTTTAGTGTAGTCATCATAACCACACTTTGAAGACTACCATCATTTATCCTCACTACCATTCCCCACTGCTATCAAGTTGTTGCCCATTCATAGTGACCCTTTGTAGAATTTTAGAGGCTGTAAATCTTGGTTGTTGTTAGGAACCATTGCATCAGGTTAGACTAATAGTAATCTTATGTACAGTAAAATGAAACACAACCAGGTCCAGTTCCATTCTCACAATCGTTGTCATACGTAAGTGCACTTGTGCAACCACTGTGTCAACCCATTTCCTCTTCATTGCCCTTCTACTTTATCAAGCATGATAAATGTTCCTTTTGCAGGAACTGGTGGTCTTGACAACATATCCAAAATACTTAAAGCTAAGTTTCATTATCCTAGCTTCTAAAGAACATATTAGCTGTACCTCTTCCCAGATGGATTTATCTGGCAATCCATGACACATACAATGATGATTCAAGTGAATCAATTCTTCTGTGGTCTTCCTTAGTCACTATCCAAGGTTCACATGCAATTGAGACGATTGAGAACATGATTGTTTGGATCAGGCACACTCTAGTCCTCAAAGTGACAACCCAGCTCTTCAATACTTATTGACTGCTGCCCCCACATGCATTCATTGGGTACACAAGCAAGCTGAAATCCTTGATGGTTACAATATTTTCTCCATTTATCATAATGTGGCTTTCTGATCTAGTTGTGATGGTTTCAGCTTTCTTTACATTGAGTTGCAGTATATGCTAAAGATAGACTCTTTGGTTTTCATCAGCAAGTGCTTTAAGTCCTCCTTGCTTTTGGCAAATCTCCTTGCAATCTTGATGGCCGTGTTGTCAACCAAGAGAATTCCTTTAATTTAAAAGATAAAAACAAGGTTGGTAAGAATATGGATAAGCCAGAACTCTTACACATTGCTGGTGGGATTGTTAAATGGTGCAGTAATTTTGGTAAGTTATTCATAATATTTTCAAGATATTAAATAGAGTTTCTAAGTGATACAGCAATGTCTCAGGTTCTAGATAGAACTAATAGAAATGGAATCGTATGTCAATGACAAACCTGTCCACAAATATCCACAGCAGCCTAAGTCAGAATAGCCCCAAAGTGGAAATACTCCAAGTATCCCTCCCCCAGTGAAGGGATCAAAATAAAACGAATGTTTACTCACTCAGTGAAATATTATTCAGTGCTTGACAAGACAAGGTTACCAATCTAAGTGACTACATAGATGCCCTGCAAAAACATTTTGCTAGGAAACCCTAGGCAAAGGGCCGCCAAGTACATGATTCCATTGATAGCAACTGTCCAGAATAGGCAGATCCCTGGAGATGAAAAGGAGATTAGTGGTTGTTAGGAGCTGTGGGATCATGATGGTCATGAGAAAGTGAAGTGGCTGCTGAATAAGAATAGAGATTCGTGGGGCTGAGCCCCGGTGGCGGCGTAAGTGGTGGAGGGCAGCACTGCAGCCCGCGGGCTTGCGGTTCCAGTGGCGGCTCTCAGGAGCTGCGCTGGGGAGCTCCCACGACCACCAGAGGGCAGTGATCTCCCCACACCCACCCCCCAAAAAGAATAGAGATTCGCTGAGCCCCGGTGGCATACTGATTGTGTGCCGGACTGTGGCCCACTCGGTTGGCTGTTCAAATCCAGCAGCAGCTCTCCAGGAGCCAGGCTGGGCTTCCTACTCCCACCAGAGGGCAGTGATACCCACCTCCCCCCCCCAAAAAAAGAAAGAACAAAGTAAGAATAGAGATTCTTTGGGGGGTGATGAAAATACTCTGGAATTAGGTAAGGGTGAATGTAAAATAGTGAATATATGAAAAACTATCAAGTGTTCACTTTAAATGGTTAATTTCATAGTACATGAATTGTATTTCAATACAAAAATAAATAGATGAAAGAGTTCAGCTCAGCATATGTGTGTGTGTATTTGTGTGTGTCCAATTCCTGAAATATATACATGGGGGAGAAGGAGTGTATCTTTCAAAAAAATCTATAAATCTGCTGTTCATCAAGAAAAAGAAAGACTTTCATCGATCTGCACAATATATTAGAAATAGAGAAGTGCATTTTGCACCATGGGCCATTAGTGGTTTACAGACCACATTTAAAGCCATACTGGTGAGCATAGGGTCAAATAAAAATATCATTTTATAAGCTTTAAAAAATATTAGCTAGCATCTCCACTTCTAATTGCACAGACTTCACTACATGCTGTGTGGATAGGACAATCCCCCCCCCCCCACATTCAACTCACAGCCATGAGGTGGTTTCTGACTCACAATGTCCCTCACGCACATAGAACAGGTCAGAAAACCCAGGCCCAAGGAGGACTGAAAGTCAGAACCAGTTGCTGTTGAGTGCATGCCAATGAATGGAGACCCATTGGGTGTCAGAGTAGAGTTAGGCTTCATATGGTCTTCAGTGGTTCTTTTAGGAAAGAGGTCACCAGATCTCAGTTAGCATCAACTACCTTCACTTTTTGCACCAAGTCAGCTCTAAGGCATGTGATCTTACATGTAACAGAAAGACACACTGCCCAATCCTGGTAGTTTGCACAGTAATTGGTATGTGTGAGTTTACTGTGTTGATCATGTCAATACTTTGTCGATACTGTGTCAATCAGCTATCATGTCGATCAATCGATCGATCTCATTCAAAGTTTCTCTGCTTTATGCTTATGCTCCACTTTACCTATCAGAAGGATTAGCTCCCTCGTTTACCACAATAAAAAATAATCATAATTACACAAATAACAAGTACTCAGAAGAAGAAGAAATAGTTTTAAATTTGATTGTGCTAATGATTGTACAATTGAATGATTGAATTGTATGACGAGTGAAAGAAGTGCCAATGAAACTTTTTTTTTTTAAAAGAGAGAAAAGGAAAGAAGACAGAAAAGGGTTCTGAGTGCTCATTTTAGGGGCCTTTCTGCATTCCAGGATCTATCCTGAAGACACCTGTTTATAGATGTAAAATGCTGTGAAATCCCTGTACAGGATTTCAGATTAGATTTCTATATGTTAATAATATATATAATGACCAAAAATCACTACATATTCAGTAATGTTTTCAAATGAATTTATAGCTATCCCTATATGTGCATAAAGTAGTCATGATTAACAAATTGTGATCCAATGTTTCATGAATATATAGACTCAAGGATATCTAAGTTGTTGAATGTTCAAACAATGTAAGCATCACAAAGCACAGTTTGGGAAGTTCATGTCCTGTCTGAGGTTTCTGCTTGTCTTAAGACCACACTTCCTTCTTCTGTCAACAACAGTGTTTCACTTGGAGAACACCCCAACTCTATATTCAATATGCATCATGCATGACCTGATTGAACTCAGAGCATTTCCATCATAATATCCCACTCCCCAGTGGCTGTGCAGATCTGCACGAGACTTTGACTAGTTATTCTCTTTGTATGTGTGTGTGTGTGTGTGTGTGTGTGGCATCACTACTCTGAGACTTGTTATTCTTGGAAAAGTTGGTAGACATAACCTGGAGGTATGGGTTATCTCGATGCTGTATGGAAATAATTAGTCAGGGCATGATGCTAATGGGATAGAATGTGAATCTGATAAAAATTCATTTCTGCACCTATGTATATTTATGTCTAGATTTTACCCTTGGACCTTACAGTTACATACTTTGATAAACTCTCCTTATGGTTTAAGAGATTTGGATTTGTTCTTAAGGATTTGCAGCCAAATGATTCCAGACAGATACCTTTGAACACATAACTTAAGATCTATATTCTCCAGTTTGCTTATCTGGAAAGTGTCAACTATTATTATACCACACTTAGACAGTCATTAGAAGGATCAGATAAGGCAGCACACAAGACAGCACCTGGTAGCTTATAACTTCTTTTATAAAACATGTGCAAATGTTTGCTATTATCCTTTTTCTATGAATTCACAACAGAGGATATTGCAGAATAAAAATAGATGGAAAATCATCTCACCTTTTCTTTTTTCTGGCATAAAAAGACTATGACAAAGCCTAATATGAGGTGAACATAAGACTGTACACATAATTCCTTTTCTAACTCAGATCTCAAACCCTAACAGTTCAATAGTTCATAAGGATGAAAGATTACATGAACCTCTGGATTAAAAAAAAATGAACACAGATGTAAGACACATACTCTTAAAAGCTTTTACTATTCTGTTTGCATTTTTAAAGGCACTCAAATCTAGATTTGGGAAACTATGATGTAATTGTGGCAGAACAAGAGTTTAATTAGATGACAAGAAGAACACATGTGCCTACAAGTTATTATCAAAGGATCATTGCATAAGGCTTTTATATTAGGATCATTCCCTATATCCCAAAGTCATTGGAATTGAGTCAACACTGACTCATAACAGCCCTTCAGGATGGGGTAGAAGGGCCCTGTGAATTCCAAATGGTAATGCTTTACAGGAGTGCAAAGGCCCAGTTTTCTGCTGTAGAGTAGCTGATGGTTTCAAACTGCTATTCTTGAAGTTAGCAACCCAATTCAGAGTCACTCCACCCCCAGGGCCCCTATTAGGATGATCTCCCTAAAATAAGTGAAGGGAAGGGTGATTACAAAACACTTTGTATAAAGCTTCCTAGTCTAGTTTCCCAGCTCTCTCCTTATTATAGGTTAATCTCAAAACTGCAACAACAAAACCCAGGGGTGGGCAGGGGATTTGGGGGTGGGGGACGGGGAAGGAAAGGAATGGTGCCCATGTTTCCTGAAAGAAAGACACATGACTCTATAGGAGTGGTCATCCACTCAGGGAATGGAGAATGGATACAATTTTAATGCACACATTTCCTGATTTTAAATCCTGAACTGTTCACGTGTTCTGTCAGAACAACTACTGAATGATTAAAAGAGGAACAGTAGACTCTGGTCTGCATTTAGATTTGGATTAGCACAATTAAATGTTCTTGAATTCTCATTCTTCACATTGTTATCCATAGGCCATTGTACTATATGCCGTTGTATGCTTTTATATAGTCAAGAGAATATAGGTAAATATCTTTCTGGTGTTCTCTACTTTTAATCAAGATCTGCTTGATGTCAACAATGGCAATTTTCATTGCAAATCCTCTTCTGAATCTGGCTTGAATTTCTGCTGCTGTGATCATTTTTAAATTAACTTCAACAAAAATTTACTTGCATGTAAAGTTATGATACTGCTTGATAATTCTACATTCCATTGGAGACACAAATATGGATCTCTTTCAGTGGATGGCCATGTACCTTGTCTTTCAAATTTCTTGACAAAGACTAGTTAGTGCTTCCAGTGCTGCATTAGTTTGTTGGAACATTCTGTTAATTTATAAAACCTTGCTTTCTGTGAATGTCTTCAGTTCAACTCAGACTCCTTCCTTCAATGCCACCAGTTCTTGATTATGTACTACTTTTTAAAATGGTTGAATGCTGATGAGTTTTTTTTGGTTCATTGACTTTCTACCAGTTCTTTAGAGTTCAGTCATTTCTGTCATTGACTTTTGTTGCCTCCTGTATCATTCAATATTTTGCATGTAGAATCCTTCAATATTGCAACTGAGGCTTGAATATTTTCTTCAGTTGTGGGAGTTCAATAATCTGTTATCAATTTGAGAAGATTAAAAATGAAGGGGTGGTGTCTAATCTGTCAATCAGATCATAGCCAAAGAGGCCACTGTGTAGGCATGGCCTTCTTCTGAAAATTCTGGAAAATACAGAATTTCTTCTTGGAGGCAGGAGACATTTTTTCTTTTACTGCTCACTCCCTTGGAGATGCTCTACTGAAAAGACATGTGGAGCTAAGCTGATAGACCCTGTGCCCTGCAAACTAGAGGAACCTCATGGGGACCCCTGCCAGCACTGAGATGCTTCTACCACCACTGGATCCAAAAGATTTTGCACCCAGTGACCTGTGATTGTCTTGTATTCAGCATCATTGCAGGTATTTCCTGAGTCTGAAGAGAACTTTATTGATTGGTATTGGACATAAGGACTTGATCTAGACTGGCCTGGAACATGTTCTCAATATTCAATTGTTATTGGATACAATCCTCTTTGTCATGCACATATGAGCATGTCCATGGATTTGTGTGTCTAGTCTACCCAGACAAACACATCAGTTCTTTCATTTTGAGATAGACTGAGCATGCCTTTTTTTAATGGTTAGAAGAAATCACTTTTTCTTTTTTTTCAAAATTGAGATAGTCTTTTTTTTTTAATTCCAACCCAAAGAGTATAATACGTTAACAACAACAACAACCACAAAGCCTAAAGAAAAGATAAGTACTCGAGAGTATATATATATAGATTGTGGCTATGTTGTTTCTGTTATTAGGTACCAACAAGGTGCTTTCAACTTACAGGACCATGTGTACAACAGAACCAAACAAGAACCAGTGTGTCACAAGTGTCATTATGCTTGGGCCCCTTGTCCAGCATTGCACCAATGAATCTCCTTGAGAGTCTTGCTCTTTTTAGCTGACCCTCTAATTGTCCAAGGATGATGTCATTCTCCAGATACTGGTCCCTTCTGAAAACAAGCCCAAAGTGTATGAGAAGTGTTGCTCTCTTCACTTCACTTCTTCTTCTTCTTCTTCTTCTTCTTTTTTTTTTTTTGGAGATCAAATGACAGGATGTTACATTTTAACTCAACTACATTTGCAAAATAATGCACTATCTGAGAGCAAGACTATCCATATCCCTGTTCTAAGGTCAGAGGAAATTCTCTGTAGACTTAACACATGTGGAAACTGGCAAATGGATGTTGGGCTTTCATTGTCGTTCATAGCCTTCTACAAACCTGGTGTTCAGAATTTAAACTCCAATACTGTTCCTTCCTCAGGATATGGATTTTCTTATTTACCATCCTTGGGTCACATAGACTGGTGTGCTTCCTTCATATGAACTTAGTTGACCACTTAGGTGGCCGATTTCTCTAAGACAAACCGTAAAGACCCCAGATGCTATTCTTTCTGATAGCTCAGCACCAGTTGATTTTTTCACCAAACTTTATTCTAGCACCCATAACTTGCTTCATGAGAGTCAGTGCTGAGTATCCTCACTTCTTAGGATGATTCTCACTGCACTTTACTTCTTCCTAGATAGATTTGTTCATTTTTTTTTAGAAGTTCATGGTAATTTCAATATTTCCTCAAACACCATACTTTAAATGCATTAATCTTGCATGATTTTTCCTATATGTTGTCCAACTTTCACGTGAATATAAGGTGAAGGAAATACTGTTGCTGTAGCCAACTGACATATATGCTTATATCAAAGTGACATATTTACTTTCTGACACTTTAAAGTGATCTCTTGTGGCAGATTAGCACAAATCAAAAATGTCATTTGATTTCTCTTTTAAAAGTAGTTTTATTGGCATATACTTTACATATCATACATCTAATGTTTCAGTCATATTAAGAACATATCATCACTACAATCAAAACCAGAATATTTTATTCCGTTAGTCCCTGTTAATAGCTCCTCTTTCTGTCTTCATCCTTCCTTACCCTGCCCCATCCTATTATCTCTATCGATCTACCAATCCTGAATCTCTTATAGGAAAAATCATATGAATCAAAACGCAAACATAAAACTCATGAAACAAACAAGAAAACACTGACTAGACAAAACATAGAAAAGACTCAATCAGGGAGAAAGCAGAGAATATTAAAAACTGAAACAACTTTAATACGGTTCAAAAGGGAGATCAAATAATAGGGTCATTTGACGGAAAATAATAAAGCATTACATTTTAACCTAACAGCCATAATCAACATCCCAATGCTCTCTGTATGATAGTCAGGCTATTCACAACCCTTAGTTATGGTCAGAGGGGATGCCTTGAGGCCTTAATCCATGTGGAGATCTTGCAAATATATTTTGGGCTTCTACTCTTCTCCATAGCCTTCTGCAAGCTGTGTTCACAATTTAAGCTCTGATACCATGCCCAGCTTAGTTTTGGGGTTTTGTGATTTACAGCCTCTCTATATGTAAATATATGCTACAGTGATAAGTTCTATGTTTTAATAGGATGGCATAACATTGCACTTTTGGTTTTTAACCTGTTTGATTTTGTTTTCACCTACCATAGGTTTCTTGTTTTCAATATCAGTAAGTGCAGACCAATATTTTTATTTGGTAGTCCATAATTTATTATATGAGGGGGTACCCCCCAAAATAAATCATGGCTTTTTTTCAAAGCTCTGTATCAACTTAATTTTTTTTCCCCCACAGAACAATCTCATTGCCTTTAAAGTTCCTCTATTACATATAATACATGCATTAATACTTAATGTAATTTGTGATTCCCTTCTCGGAAACATTTTTCAAACTCGTCTGTTTCAATGTCTGAAAGCAACTCCTTATTTTCTTCACCTCTTCTACATCTTCAACTGCTGTCCTTTCATTTTCCTCTTCAATCACAGAAACAAAAAGATATTGCATGGAGTGAGGTCAGGTGGGTAAGGTGTGGGGGGCAATAGAGGCAGGCTGCTTGTTGCCAAAACTGGTGCACTGAGTTGGCTGTGAGAGCAAATACATTGCTGTGACGGTAAGTACAGTTCCCCGTCTGCCACAAATCAGGTCTTTTTTGTCGCACACTGTTATTCCACCTTTTCAGAACCTCTATATAGAAAGTTTGATGAACAGTCTGACTTGGTGGAACAAACTAGTCCCATCACTTCAAAAAAGCAAATGAGCATTGTCTTTAGCTTTGGTTTAACTTGATGTTCTTTAATCTGGTCAGTCAGAAGTCAAGTCACACATTTCAGAGCAACCCCCTTCTCCTTCCCAAATATTCTGTTAAAATTTATTCTGTTAATATTCTCAAGGATTGTCCAGATAATTTTCCCATCTCCTTAATGGTCCATCATTGGTCTGTGAACACAACTTTGTGGATTTTTCAACATTTTTGTCTGTTCAGAAAGTTGACAGATGTACAGAGGCGGTTTTTCATCAATTAGCATTTCATTTCTTTGGAAATGACAAAACCACGTGTAGATTTGAATTTTTCCCATAGTACTGTCCTTCTAAGTTGTTCTGTGACATATGTCCTGAGCAGGAAACAAAATTTCATAGCCATGTGCTGTTCTCCTAATTGGCCATTACAAAAAAATGAAGTTCATATGAAACTACTTTTATTAAGAAATTCACTGTGACCGGAGAGAACCTTCCCAGGTGATACCACTGGGTGCACTAACTCAGAGCAAGTTACTCCACACTTGCCTAGCAGGAAAAATGTGCACTAGGAAAGTTCCCCCCATTGAATTTTTTCCCCAGTTTATTGAGTACCACCTTATAATTCCTACCCACAAAGACTCAGTAGTTTATATGACATTTTAAAAATAATTTTAATCAATAAAGTCCAGTTCATATCTTACACATTTCTAACCCTGTCATTGTTTGTTTTTTTTTTTTTTTTGGGGGGGGGCATCACTGCCCTCTGGTAGTGGGAGTAGGAACCCAGCCTTGCTGCTGGATTTGAATCTCCATCCCAGTGGGCCGCAGTCCCGCGCACAACCACTGTGCCACCGGGGCTCAGTCCAGTTTTTTTTTTTTAAATGAGGTATTCAAACTGAAGACATTTGGTACCAAAAAACAAATCCTCTGTTGTTCAATTGATTCTGGCTCATAGTGGCCATTTAAGACAGAGTAAGATTTTCCAAGGCTGCAATTTCTCTCCCCTCCCCCCCCCCATCACTGCACTGGAGAGAGTAGGAATCTCAACCTTGCTTTTGGAGAGCTGCTGCTGGATTTGAACCATTAACCTTGTGGGCCGCAGTCCCGCACACAACCACTGCACCACCAGGACCCAGCTCCAAGGCTGTAATCTTTATGGAAGCAGACTGCCACATCTTTTTCTTGTAGAGCCTTATTGTTGAGCTACATCCACTTACCTTTTGGTTTAACAGCTGAGTTCTTTAACCACAAGTGCTCCTTAGATGTTGGATACCATGGGTACATTATCTCAACAAGGACTACGCCCATTTCATTCCCAAGAGCCTTGTGAGAATGCCTCTTTTTTGCTATCCTGAACAACACTCGACATCATCATTGTTTTTAAACTCTTCAGCAGCTGCCTGGACCCTGCGTATTGCATGAGGAATGCTACACAGTTTGGAAAGAAAATGATAGGAAATAGAATGGATGAGGAAGAGCCCCAAAGAGGAGAGGAATGCATACTGGAGAATGAAAGATTCGCCTGGATACTGCTAAGTAAGTACGCACATATTTCACAAAAAAAGGACAGGAACTTATTAAAACCATTAACAGGATCAAAAAGTCTGAACTTGGCTAAAATAAAATGTCCATCTATTGTCAGATCTCAGGACGCATGGAGACCAGTGCAAGTAAGAGATGTCTCAAAAAGAGTCTTGCAACTGAAAGAACATGAGACCCTTTGGAAGTGACCCACCCACTTGGGAAAGCTTCCCTGAACTGCCACTATGGTTCATTGTCAACCTCTATGAGTATATTTGTCTTTAGGAAGGGTTGAGAAATCAATAAGGACACGGACTTTTAGAACTGATTGTGATGTGCGTTGTCACAGGGATCTTGAACAAACTGAACCAACAACAAATCCAATCGCCTGGTTTGGAACAGTCTATTCTATTGTGGTTGCTGGGCATTTGTGAGACAAAGAGTTTGGGATTATACACAGTCTCTAGGCTGTGTCTGAAACACAAACCTGGAATAGATTATTCATTATGATACCCTTCACTTGCTACATGCCCAGGATTTAAGTCATTGAGAAGGCTCCAAGCCTTTGCTTGCACTAACCCACCTAAGTGCCATTGGGTTAGGCAGGCTTCTCTAGAGAAACAAAACCAGAACACTTATGAATATGAGTGTGTGTTTATACAGTAAGAAGGAATATGACAGTTAATGATGCCACACAGCAGTACAGGAGGCTCTGCTCAACTCATTTTCATGAAACAGTTAATACTGGAAATCTTTCACCTCATGTGGGATGCTGGGACCAAGGTCAAGGAAGCAGATAGCAGAGTCTTCCCTTGGACTCGGCAGGCAGTGTGCCCACAGGCAGCAAGCAGCAGGGCAGATCAGCCAAGTGAAGCAAGATGGAATACCAAACTCAAGCATTGCAAGGCAATAGGATTCACCAACCTCCAGCTCAAGCAATGTATGCACCAACAGGATGGTAAAGCAGGTTTCGAAGGAGCCTCAAACTCTAGTCATGCAATCCATGACCTGGCTTGGCCCACATGTAGTGTAACTCACAGGTTGAGGCAGAGAACTAAATAAAGCTGCAGCATGCTTGTCCAATCACCAGAGTATAAGAGAGAAGGGGGTGGGCCTTGCAGAGTCACTTATCTTTTGCCCTCTGATCAAACTGAGACCAGATCATTCCCACATGTTCCTATTGGCCAGGTTGGCACAATAAACCTAAGTATCACAGCCATCGAGTCAATTTTTACTCATAGTGACCCCAAGTAGGATTTCTTATATTGCAAATCATTGCACGAACAGATAGGCACATCTTTCTTCTGTGGAGTAACAGGTAAATTTGAACCATTAATCTTGCAGTTAGACACCCAACAGCTAACCCATAGCACTGTCTGCTCTCCTTATTTGTATGAAAACCCATCAGTTATCATCAAGTGGATTCTGACTGATCGTGATCTTATGTTGGTTTCAAAGACTGTAAATTTTATGGGAACAGATAGCTTCATCTTCCCCTGAGGAGCAGTGATGAGTTTGAACCACTGGCAAGACTAGCAAGCTAATGCTGAACTGAAGGTCCTACAAGGTTCCTTTTCTGGCACTGAAAACTCAAGCTAGCCACCATCAAATCAATCTGATTCATAGTGACCCTATCGGACAGAGCAGAACTGGGTTTCTGAGGATCTAAATCTTCATGGGAACAGAGAGCCTTATCTTTCTCCCCTAGATCAGTGGTGGGTACGAAAAACCAGCCTTGAAGCTAGCAGCCTAAAATCTAACTCACAGCCCTGCTAGGATTGTGTATGTGCACCAAAGTAAGGCTAAATGAGGACCTGATGTACCTGTTCTGATTCACCTGTAAATCAAATTAAAATTTTACTTAGATGAAAAGGATTATATAGGAATGGATATAGTTTGTAGCTCATGGACTGCCTGTTCTTACCTTTCCAGAAACATTTAACAGGTAACCAAACCTTTGCATACGAAGTTCCCTTGGCATGGCATGTCCCTGCGACATTTCTATTCATCATAAATGACATAAATGCAGCCTCATCTGTCCCGCCTCCCTCCCCTCCCCTCCCTTCAGGTTAGCACAACTTTGTGGAGTTTCTTTATGTCTCAGTGGATGCCTTGAATGCAATCACTGCCTTTGATTGACTGTGTTGCTACCATGTTCTTTGTATAATGTTCTTTCTGTTAGAGTGAAAGCAAGACAAGGCATGTGTGTTAGTCTAGGTAAACCAGAGAAACAAATCCATGGACACACATATGTGTATGAGAAAGAGATTTATATACAAGAGCAATTAAACATTGAGAAAACATTACAGCCCAGTCCAGATGAAGTCCCTAAGTCCGATATTAGCCCATATGCTCGACAGCAATCTATAAAGTCCTCTTCAGACTTATGAAACACATGCATTGATACCGAATGCAGAAGATCACAAGCCAGTGGATATACAGTCTTTGGATCCAGTGGCATTGTAAACATCTCCGTGCTGGCAGAGGTCTCTGCATGGCTTCTCCAGCAACCAGAACTACATCAGGGTGGATCCATGTGTCTTGTCAGCTACTATGTCTCCCAGGGTGTCAGTCTTGTCAATAGAAAGTCTCTGAGGGAGTGAATTGAGAGAGATAGTGTCTCCTGCCTCCAAAAAGGAAGTACCAGATTTCCCAGAATTCTCAGGAGAAGGCCATGCCCACAGAAACCTTGTTGGCTATGATCTGATTGACAGACTCAGATCCACCCCTATAATCTTAAACCTCAAATTGACAAATGATTATATATCTACTACAGAGTGTGCCCTAGTGGTTTCTAGTATCCCTTGGGCTACATGCCTGCTACAAATTAACTGAGAAGTAAAGTGAGTAAAACTAAGCAGAAAATAGCTTGTTGTTAGTTACTGTAGAAATAATCCCAACTTATGGTGATTCATATGTGGAGAATAGAATGGACCTTTACAGGGTTTTCAAGGCGTGACATCAGATTGACTTCTGTGGTTGTTTCAGTTGTTCTGGTGTCAATTTGGGACTTTAGAGGATTAAGAGTAAAGGAGTGGAGTCAAGTCTGTCAATTGAATCATACCCAATGAGGCCTCTGTGGGCATAACTTTCTCCTGAGAATTCTGGGAAATCTGATTTTTCCCCCTTGGAGGCCGGAGAAACTCTCTGCTTACTTCCTGGGAGAAATCCTTGAGGAGAAGCCACATCGACCTATCCTGAAGCAGTCCTGGGTGCTAAAGAATCCACATGGAGACCATTGCCAGCACTGAGATGCTTATAATGCCACTGGATCCAAAGACTTTCTAACCACTGGCTTGTGACCATCTTACTTGGCATCATTGCATGTGTTTCATGAATCTGAAGAGGGCTTCACAGATTGGTGTCTGACATATGGATTAATTTTGGACTTATGGAGTTGGACTGGACTGGGATATTTTCATAATGTACAATTACCCTTTTATATAAAACCCTCTCTAATATACATATGAGTTTCTATGGATTTGTTTCTCTAGTCTGCACAGACTTACCTAACTTCCAAGGCACTTCTGGGTGCCTTCAAACCACCCACCTATAAACTAATGGTCAAGTGCTTCCCATTTGTGCCATCGAGGGACACCAGAGAGATAGTTCAGAACCCTATTGCCTCTGCATTGGTTCTGTCTCCTATTGACACACTAGAAAATTCCCAAGGTGTTAAATCTTTATAGGAACAACTAACCTTGCCTGTCTCCTACAGAGCAGTTGCCCATTTGGAACTACCAACCTTAGAAACCTAATGCTTAAATTGCAGAGCCACCAGAAATTGAGAGGCACAAATAAACATTGATAAGTTCCTCACTTACCTTTACTGGATTTTTTCCTTGAAGCAGTCAAGATAAAAGACATGTGTAGGTACATGTCAAAGAAGTCCATACACCCTGATCAGACCAGTTTCTGTGGAGTCAAAGTAGAACTGTGCTCCAGAAAGCTTTCAGTGGTTGTGGTCTATTGGAAAGAAGCCCTGGTGACACCGTGGTTGTGCATTTGAAAGGTCAACAGTTCGAAACCATCATCTTATCTAAGGAAGAAAAACAGAGCTTCCTACGCCTGTAAAAAGTTACAGATTGAGAAACTCACAAGGACAGGTCTATCCTTCCCAATAGGATCTCAATGAGTTAGCATCCACTTGACATCAGTGATTTCAGTCTTTTGGAAGCACATCACTAGGTTTTCCTCCTGAGGAGACTCTGGGTGGATTTGAACCACCAAGTTTTCAAAAAGTTATGGGGCACTTCACTGGTTAAGCCACCTAGTGACTCCACGACATCCATAAGGTCTTAATATTGTTTCCATTCTATGGAAGAAGAAAACAATGAATGTGATTCAATGAGAGCAAGAGAGAAAAAACAAAGAAGACAGAAAGAGGAAGAGGAAAAATGATGCACCTACAGATGGATATGTTGAAATTATGTAACCTGTCCACAGTCATATTAACAAGAAGTAGATATTGCCTCTGCTTAGCTCCAGAGGTTATGCTTTTAACCTTGACATCATACTGCCTGAAGGTCTTTGACTACAGCAAACAGGTAAAGCCTACAACTCTGGAACTTTTCAGAAAGACACTTCACAACAGTGTAGTAAAGTGCACAGCAAACTCATACATTTTTACAAGCGCCCTAGTGAAATTGAGTTCTCTTTTATGACTCACAGTGAGAACAAAAAAAAAAAAACCTAACAGAAAAATTCTAAATGAGATGAGCCATTTTAATCTGCCATACGTCTTTATGCTTCAAGGGCGCTTTGCTAGAGAGGAATGGGAATAATAGTTCTAAATGGATAATAAGCACGCTATGCTGCGAACGGAAACAAAAGCATCAACAAACTCTTTGATCATCACATCAGCATACACACAATTAAAATAAATTAGACTTGGAAATGATAAAGTGATGACTATGCAAATGCTAATTGAATTAATATCGACAGTGTTCTACGCGGAAGTCAAAGGGAAGCTGGCCCCAGCTCCCTGTGTACTGCTCGTTGGCAGCAGGTAAGGCCACCTAAGCAAAGTGACATTTGGGCAGGGCAGAGAGGAGACAGAAGCTGGTTGGTACAACATGCTAAGTCTGTCAAGTAGGTACTGTCTGGACTGGCACTCATTGCCAATAGGGAACTGCCATGCCTGCCCTAGCCCAGCTCAGTACTCTCACACTACCTACAGCCTCCACAATGACTTCCAGTCCCCAGCCCTACTGCAGTGTTAATGCTGAACATGACCTTGTGCCTTCTTTCTTTGTTATACTTTCCATCCTTCCTTTCTTACCTTTATTTACTAAACACTTTACTGGGGACCCACAATGGGCCAAGGTCTGTTTTATGTAGGGAGAATTCATTTCATTCTTTCACAGTTTTTTTTTTCTTTCACAATGTTTTGGACCTCAAGAGGCATACATCTCTGTGAAAAAGAAATCCCTCCAGGATGTTCATGCTGCCATTGGTCTTTGGCAAATCCAAAGGCATATATCTAAAAGGCACAGAGAAGAGTGATCCATTTGTTTGCTGACCTATTCATATAGAAGAGGACAAGAAACACTAGTAAAATGGGTTTTTAGAAGCATACATTTCAACAAGTATCAATACAAAATGTTGATACTGATATAGAGAAGTGGTTATGAGAGGAAAAGGTATTAAAACTGGTTAAGGATCTAAGAAGCTCTTAAGAGGTTAAGAGTGGGTTCCTCAAGTACAGTGGTCTGGTTGAAGCCATCAGGCAGGATTTCTCAATGTTGGCAATTGGAGCTAGATAAGTCTTTGTTGGAGTGAGTACTGTCCTGTGCATAGCAGGATGTTGAACAGTAACTCTGATCTCTATTAATTACATGCTGGGAGGACAATCATAAGTGTGGCCAAATGTCTACAAATGTGGCCAAATATCCGCTGGGAGTAAAACTGCTCCCATCAACAATCATTGTTCTTGGGCATAATTCAGGGTGCCCAAATGCTGTGTAGTGAGGAAACACAGCCAAAATGTCTCATGCAGCAGTTTCATAAATAGGCAAAGCCTCTCTTTGGGGGCAATCAAGACCCTATTCGATGATCACTTCAGAAAGCTGCCTCTTGTTGGTCAGATTGCCACACAGTTGTAGATTGCCTCTTGTTAAGATTCTGGAAGAGATGCCATCTGTATGGGCTGGGGTCTGACGAGGCAGCCCCATGGAGCAAGCAGTCCCTTGCACCCCTTTGAACCAGCCTCCCAAGAAGGAGATGAATCACTTGCTGAACTTTGTCACCCCTGCCTCTAGCATCTCACGTGCTCCCCTCTGACATTCCGGGAAACAAGTTTGTGAAACAAGATGATTTGCTCATAGGTCATCCCCCACCCAAAACCTGCAGGCACAGCACAAGAAACTTTTCCTTTCTTTTATTATCCCACATGCCTGTAGCTCAGACTATATATATGTATATATATATATATATATAGTGTGTATATATGGTATATATATATATATATCCCACCGCCCCAATACCGGCCACAACTTTCCTGGACTAATTCTTGGCCTTGAGACTGCCCAGGAGTCTCAAGATGCTCCTTTGTGTCTGTCTCTTTCTCTGCTGTCTCTTCCCTTCCCAAAAGTCCTTCATTACCTCCAATAAAATCTATATATTTGCATTTCATCCCTAACTGAACTCGGTCTCCTTCCTGTGGCTCCATCTCAACCTCTCACCATCAGTAATTAAATACCAGCAGCTGGTGGGTCTGTAAGCAGGTAAGACTATTGTGGAAAATGCTATGGTGCTTTCTCAAACAACTGGGACTAGAAGTCTCATATGATGAGGCAATATCTCTTGTGAATATATTTCCTAAAGAAGTAAGAGACACAACATGAACAGACATCTGCACTCCCATGTTGATTACGGCACTGTTCACAGCAGCAAGACATTGGAAACAGTCCAAAATCCATCAGTAGAAAAATGAATAAAGAAACTAAATAAAGTACTTCCACACAATGAAATACAAGGAACCCCTTCAAAAAAATCACTAATGAAATCATGAAGACCTCACAAAATTGACAGACATACAGAACACAGCTGAGCGAGGTTAATCAATCACTCAAGGACATTTATTAGATGAGACCACTATTACATGGATAAACACCAAGACAAAGACAAGCATCTATTCTTGGGTCAGATACAATTCAGTCCTTTGAATCTGATCTCCCAAGCAACGTATCTGTTGAATACTTATGGCCCATTTATCACTCTCCTATTTGTACATAACTAAAATCGCTACAACAGAGGAGGCCCTACTTCAACTGGGGTCAGTGCGTTCATTTGCGGGGAGAAAGAGAGAACCAGAGTTCCTGCCACATAGCATTGTCCCATCTATGAATTTCAATGAAAATTCAAATCAAGAGGTGTCTCTGAGGTGTCTCAGAGAAAGTGATTTCATTTCTGCTGGTGCATCAAGGAGGAGGCGCAGCCTGCCCTTGGGGAAAATGCTTAACTGATTTACATAGAACTCCAATGGAAGGATCCACCCATTATTCTTCCTAATCTTAATCATGCATTTTTGGACTTTGTGTCCAGTCAGTCCTTGGAGACCCAAGCCCCTTTCTTTAGACTAACCTAGATTTTAGATTCTGTCTTTCTGTGGTGTACACCTAAAGGATCAGACTTGGAAATTCTACTAGGTGAATCAGACTTTAGCTCAAACATACCTCTTTTTTTTTACCCTAACCCTCACCCTAAAAACACACATCTTACAGATAGAATTGAAATACGCCTTTGGACTTAAAGTTGAAACACCTTAGTGTAAAAAGAAGCAGAGGGCTGTTATCCCAAGGCCATGAATTTGAAAGTCATTGATCTTTCATTCAAATCATTTGATTTTGAGATTGCCCAATAATTGACAACTTAATACTACCATATATTTACTATTTCATACTCCTTTTGCTTTTTATAACATGTCTTAGCCCTGGAAACTTAGTTTTGTCTCAGTGAATGAATGTTAATTAAATGTAAGCTTTGTATCTAACCCTCCTCATGGTTTTCTTTCTTTTTAAAAATCACTTTATTGGGGACCCATACAGCTGTTATCACAATCCATATATTGATCTATTGTATCAAGCACATTTGTACATATTTTGCCATCATTGTTTTCAAAGCTTTTTCTTTCTACTTGAGACCTTGGTATCAGCTCCTCTTTTTTTTGTACCCTTCTTCCCTCCATACCTTCCTCCCTCCCTCATGAACCCTTGCTAATTTATTCAAAAATTTTTTATGTCTTACACTGACCGATGTCTCCCTTCACCCACTTTTCTGTTGCCCATCCCTCTGAGAGGGAGTTATACATAGATCACTGTGATTGGTTCTCCTTTGCTTCCCCACTTTCCCCTTCCCCTCACGATATAACTACTCTCATTATTGGTCCTGAGGGGTTTATCTGTCCTGAATTCCCTGTGCTTCCAGCTCTTATCTGTACTAGTGTATATGCTCTGAACTAGCCGGATTTGTAAGGTAGAATTGCGATCATGATAGTGGGGAGGAGAAAGCATTAAAGAACTAGAGGAAAGTTGTATGTTTTATCATTGCTATACTATACCTTGACTGCTTGCCACTTCCTTGTGATCCTTCTGTAAAGAGATGTCCAATTGTCTACAGATGGGCTTTGGGCATCCACTCTGCACTCCCCCCTCGTTTACAATGATATGATTTCTTGTTTTGGCTCTTTGATTCCTGATACCTGATCCCATGGACACCTCATGATCACACAGACTTGTATGCTTCTTCCATGTGGACTTTGCTGATTCTAAGCTAGATGGCCACTTATTTATCTTCAAGCCTTAAAGACCCCAGATGGTATATCTTTTGATAGCCAGGCATCATTAGCTTTCTGCACCACATTTGCTTATGCACCCATTTGGTCTTCAATGATTCTGTCAGGATGGTGAGCATGATGTAATGACAGGTTATTAGAACAACAACTTGTGCTTGTATTGAGGGGGTTCTTGAGTAGGGGCCCAATATCTGGCTGCTACCTTAATATTTAACATATAAATAGATGTGCATACCTCTATTTCCCTATTGTTATATATGAATACATCTTAATATATGTACATAGATTTATTTCTCTATTGTTATATATGAAAATTTGTCTGTATTTAGATCTCTATAAATGTCCTTGGCTTCTTTCTTCTATTTCCTTTTACTTTCTTCTTGTCCCACTATCATATTCAGCCTTCATTCAGGTTTCAGTAATTCCTCTTTGTTACATTGCCATGGATCAAGCCCTACCAGGCATTCTATGTTGTCCTCACCATCGATTTTAGATCACTTATTCCCTTGTCACTGGGATTTTGTCAATCACTTCCATTGTCCCACTGCCCCCTCTCCTACATCTCCACCCTGAAACCATCCGTCCCATTGTTTTCTCCTCTGGATTATTTATCCTGCCTATCTTATCTGGACCGACATGCAGAGACAATAATAAGCACAAAATTAAGGCAGAGCAAAACAAAACAACAACAAAAATCATCGCTCAAGAAAAGAAAAGTCTACAAGTAGTTCCAAGTCTGTTCGTTGACTTTTAGGAGTGTTGAGTCTGATGGGGTGCCACGCCCTGCCCCCCACCCCAAGTCTGTTTTCGGTATTCCCTGGGGAATGCATCACTTTCTTCTCCTTGCCTTAGTGTTTCGGCCCTGGGTGGTGGGGTCAGATGGGGCACAATTACTGCCCCAGTGTTAGCCCTCGTAGCACCATGGGTCAGTGAAGGACGTCAAGTCTCACTATGTGGTCTGTGCTCCTCTCTGTGCATTGGCTGCTGTGAGCAGGAATATTGTCCTTATGGCTTGGTGAGTCAGGATATCTTCCACTCTCTCACCTTCTCTCTTTGTTTGCTCCTGTGTTCTTTGATCAGATGTTCCCCTCTCACTGAGCTTTAGCTTCAATGCTGTCCTCTGAAGGGCATTCTTCTTGGGGAGGGGAGAGTGGGAGGGTGTCCATGAAGTTGGGATTAGGGCTGCCCCCACAGACCTCTCGACTGTTTCCCTGCTTCATGCCAGTATGTTGCATTCACATCTTGGCACACCTGGTTGAATTCCGGTCCTTCTGTGCCTCTCCTGTGGAGCTATATATCATACGCTCCTCTTGGATGGGTTAGTGCTGGGTTCCCCTGCCTCACTGCTCTCTTTTTGTTTGTTTGTTTTTGATTTGAGGGGGGCGCATCACTGCTCTCTGGTGGGAGTGGAAGGCCCAGCCTTGCTCCTGGAGAGCTGCTGCTGGATTTGAACCACCAACCCAGTGGGCCGCAGTTCTGCACTCAACCACTGCATCACCAGGGCTCAGCCGCCTCATGGTTTTCTTAAACAACAGTTAGTCACTTAAGTTTTTAAGCTATGTGAGTGACTGTCCCATGTATTTCTGCTTAAAAAGTTTTCATATATTTATGTGTTTTTTTCTTTTCTCAATAGTGTTTTAAACTCTATACCATTGGCTAGGTTAATGATAGTATTATTAGAATAACCAAATGACTCATGAAGTTTATTTATATTATGTCTCATGAAACTGCTAATGCCACCTCTAAAGTGAACCAGGGATAAATAATAAAAAAAAAAGCTAACATACACTGCCATCTCATGGTGATCCTGTCAGATGAGGTAGAACTGCCCCTGTAAGTTACAGTAGACTATAACTCTTCCTCAGAGTAAAAAGCCCTGTCTTTCCCTTGCGGAGTGACCCTGTAGATCAATGTCCAACTTGCATCCACCACCAGAATCCTTCCAATAATCAATGTAAATGGTAAGTATAGGAATGGAACCTGAGCTCCTCCTTAATCATAAACCCTAACATCAAAATAATTATTTCTTATGAGGTGACCCTTCATGCCTTCATGAAATGAATAGGTGGGTGCTACAACTGAGTGTTGTCAGGAGAGACTGGTCTCTGGAGAAGGACATCATGTTTGGTAAAATGGAGGAGTATCAAAAATGGAATCAGATTGACATTGTGACTGCAGTGGGCATGGGACCAACAGTGATACTAAACCAAGACGAGGAACCCCTTTGTTCTGTCATGCATCAGGTCACTATGGATCAGAACCAACTTGATGACACCTAACAACAATGACAGTACCTAAGAATGGCAAAGAAATGGACGATGCCAGGCTGCTAGAAAGAAAAGTATCTGCGGTCTTAAAAGCTTGTCTTCAAAGAAACAGTCATTTAAGTTTGCACAGTGCAAGCACATCAGCCAGTGTTAGCAAAGTCTTATTAATAATAAAATCCATGATAAGAGGAGGGGGACAGTATTAGAGCTTAACATCTGAGCAACAAATTTGCTGAAGGCTATGAATGACACTAGAAGCACAAAATTCATTTACAGAGCCCCATGTGGATTAAAGCTCATTGAATTCCCTTGGTCCATTGATTGAGGATGTGAACAGACATGTCCCGAGACATAGTGCCTTGGAAAGTAGATCACTGTAGATATATTTAGGGTAAAATCTAATATCTTGTCACTAGTTTTTCTTTTTGACTCATTTTTAACATGTTCTACTTTTTATTGTTTTCTGCTTTCTTTGGGATTGAGATTTGTCTATATTTGATGTTGTTGTCAGGGTCTTTTTGATATTATTTTCTTTATAGGAAATTAAGGATAGAGAAATGTAGAGAGAGAAACTACATTTTCTAAGGGTTATGGCAGGGGGAGTTGGGAGGAGTTGGGGAGCTAATCATAGTGGGTACAAGAATGAAAGTGATGTTCTAAACTTGATTTTGGTGATGAAAACACACCAAATGTTCTTTTTAAGAACATTTAAGGCATTGGAATTAGCTATGTGAATTAGGTGTCAATGAACCTGTAAAATACATACATACCAGCAAAGTAGCTTCCAGGTAAAGGCAAAGTGTTCGGGAATGAGCACTTCTTCGCCTTAACCAGTGAAAATCCCGCCGATCAAAGAATAATGTCTGAGACTTTGACTGACTTTGGCTGTGTCAAAGTTGTTACAGGGCAACATTCACTACAGAAGATGCCTCTTTGGTCAAGTGAAGGACCAGCCAAGGGCAGGGAAATCCTCCACGAGAGGGCATGACAGAATGGCCACCACAACGGATTCAGGCATATCAAGTCTCATGATGATGGCATTTTTTCCTATTACACTTCAGACCATTAAGTTGAAGCAAACACAATAGCAACTAACTGCGGTTATCCAACTGCATGAGAATGCTTCCTCCCCTGCTGAGCTGTCACTCACTGGCCGTGTGCGAACCAAACACTAGATGAGTGCTTCTCGGCCTTCCTAATACCACAACCCTTTAATACAGTTTCTCATGTTGTGGTCACCGTCAAACATAAAATTATTTTGTTGCTTCCTAACTGTAATTTTTCTACTGTTATGAATTGTCATGTAAATATCTGATATTCAGGATGCATTTTTGTTGTTACCAATTGAACATAGTTACAGCATAGTGACTAATCACAAAAACAATATGTAATTATAATTCATGCAGTGCTGTTTTACCTCCAATACTGCTGCTGTCAACACAGAAGCTGCTTTTAACATAGCAGCTGCTTTCTCCACAGTAGTTTCTGCCTATAGATGTGACGGGTCCACGTAAGTACATTATGTCACCAACCCTGCCACATACAACTGTATTTATATGGGGTATATGTGATGGGGTTGGTGTGATGATGTCACTCATATGTGAGCAAATCTGCATGTGGTCGGACCAGCCTAGAGATGCATAAAGGAGCAGTGTTTTGGCTCCTAAGACCATCGGAAATATGTGTTTTCTGATGGTCTTAGGGGACTCCTGTGAAAGGATTATTCGACTTCCAAAGGGGTCTCCAGCCACAAGTTGAGGACCACTGTACTAGACTCTTTGCTTTTCCTTTTTTGTCATTAATGCCTAGCTCGACATTCAGACCTTCACTAAACTGTCCTCTTCTGGAACTTTTCTGTGACCTCATGGCTGGGTAAAATCCCCCACTGAAGCTAAGGTCCCATCTTGTATTTCTTATGAAAATGTTATCGTTTACAATTTCACTTACATATAAGAATCACTGGATTGTCAATTTCTCTCAAAGGACTGTGACCTCCAAGAAGCTGAAACTGTTGCTATTTTGCACTTTGTTAAACCACTGGTCCTAAGAATAGTATTCAAAATGGAATAGACTCAAATGTTTCTTGAATGAATGCATGAAGACAAGAATCAATGGTTTTATTAAGTGAAATGTTTATAAAACAGTCTGCTAAACGGTGTCACAGAATAAGTCCTCACTAAATGGCAGGACTTTTTGTTTTGTTTAAACAGATGTGTTGGCATCTAATCCACATATACAATTCAATAGTTTAATCATCGCAGAAAGAGTTGTGCAACCATCACCACAATCCATTTTAGAACATGTCTTCATTCTTGTCCTCATTATTATTAGCTTAACCTTCCCTGTCAAAACCCCAGGAACCATTCATGTAGTTACTGTCTCTTTAGAATGACTGATCTTAGATTTCATATACTGAAAAACATTAAGAGAAAAACAAAACAAAATGAACAATCATAGCTAAGTAGAATAGATAAAATCTTCAATGTAAAAGAAAGAATAAAACATGAAAAACTAGAACAAATCTAAAATGAATCCAATGGTTAATCAAATGAAAAAGTGCAACTTAGCTGCCTCTACAATCATCCACTTTCCAATGAGCTCTGCATGAGAGTAAGACCAGTCACTTCCCTGGTCTACAGAGAAGACTCACAAGAGGCTTATTAGGAAATATTGATTTCTCCTTCGCTTCTTCTTTTTATTTATCTTTTAATTGAAATAATTTTCAAATGGGTCAAAAGGGCAATCAAGTGATAAGGGAGTGGATGGGAGTTTGGGTGCTGTTTTGCTGTTCTTTTTAGGGGAAGCAGACTCTTTCATACTCAGGGGTTGTTAAATCATGCCCACTAGTCAATTTCCTTCTTCCTTTCTCCTTTCCCGCCCTCTTCCACTTTTTCTTTATGTAATCCTCCCAAGCCATATAAAATAAGCTTTCCTTCATTCAAGATTCCAGAAGATATTAAGTCTAATCGTCCCATAGAAACCTAGGAAACTATTACATACAGTCCGTTTCACCAGGTACAAATGAGATAAGTAAATCCATCCTCAGAGTAGATCATTTCTCCCCCATGCAAAGCATATGGCCAGAAACACAAGGTCACTTTCATCTCTGAGATTTTCATCTGGTGTTTCCTTCCTGAAGCTGTTTGTGACTAATGCAATGTAGACCAAGACGCATGTTTCAGAAGTGAGCAAGACAGCGGGACCAGGGAGAACACTCCACCAGAATCTGTTTGTTTTTCGCAGATCATCCCATGTCATAGACAACTGGGTTTGGGTGTTCAGAAGGCCCAATTCAATTGCCTTTGAAAACATGACCCAATTAAATTGACCTACTGGCTCCATCCCAGGAGGAGTGACCCAGGACCCATCCTCTATTTTTGAATGACTTGAGCAATCTGTTTGCTTTGGGAAAGCTGATAGTTAAACATGAGTAAATGTCCAGCAAGTGCCACTTTGAAGTCTCTCGGTTAGTTAACTTTGAATGCTTGCTGTTGGGTAGAGAGGCCAGTGTGTCTCTCACAGGCAGTAGAGTGGCTCCATTCTGCTCCTCAGAGCCTGAAGGTACTGGCACAGCTCTCTCTCAAGCAAACCTATATCTACAAGATGAACACCTGAGGCCTCAATGCCGAGAGACCACTCCTGTATCAAGCTAGGCCCAAGAACCACTGTGAGGCGTGTACAACATCGATTGAGGACCCCATCAAACCCATCTCAATGTTCTCTAGACATCAGAAACTTCTCTCTTTCTACTCATGTGAAAACAACAGCATGCGCTCTGTGACTGTATTCAATATGATTATTCAGAACAGCTGTGCCTTCCGTAAACCCAGACAATCCACATGCAGGTTCTGGTTGACAACCTGAACTGAAGGAAAGGTTAATAGTTGTCAAGGCTTTTTTGCTTTCGTTTTGGAACCTCAGCACTCCTTCCATTCATTGTTTATAAAATAAAATTTCTTGTCATAGCTCACTGTAAAGTTTGAGCTATCTTGATTAAGAAGATATGATCTTGCCCTCTTGCCTCCTTCCATACATCAGTCCCTGGGGCTCTTCTTGATGGATGCCTCATTGACCATTTCAAAAACCATTGCACAACATTTTCTTTCCAGGGATCTCTATGTCTACACTGAAAAAGACTGCAAGAACCTGGGGGTTTTGTGGTGTTGTTGGTGGTGGTGCTGGCTTGTTTAGCAGACTTTATTTAAAAACACCCTTAGGTTTACATAAAATTATGCATAAAGCACAAGAAGTTTCTACATCCTTCCTCTTGTGTTGGTACACTGAGTCCCTTGTTATCAACATCTTACATTCTTAAGCTATTACTGCAACAATTGATGAGCCAATATTGTTCATGAAAGTATACTAGATACTGCTAGCATTCACTCTTTGTGTTGTACAGTTCTAAAGGTTTTAGCAGAAGATTTAGTATTGTTGAGACCAATCAGAGAGATCAGCGATATGAACCAACCAGCTACTCCATAGAAGAAAACTGTGCAGTCTGTGCTGGTATAGGTGAGAGCCTGGAGAGCACTGTGGAACAGTTGTGCTCTATCTTATGGGTTGCAATGATCAGGAATAGGCTTGACAGCATTAGGATAGTGCCATATCAAATAGTTTCACTGCCTGCAACATGTCCCACAGATGTTCACCGTTGTATTCTTCTTCCCTCCCTATAGGTACTGGCAACCACTGATCTTCTTGTTATGATGCAAGCAGTTTGTGAATGACAATTAGTCTAGTTTGGCAGTTTAGAGGCACACAGCAGTTCCATGGAAGAAAGGTTTTGTGATCTGTTTCTGTAAAAATTACAGGCACATAAATTAATGATACTATCAATAGAATTAGCACATGTCCCATGCAGATTAGTTATAAATCCTCAATAAACGGGTGACTCTAAAGTGAACTGGAGGCATATATAAATTGATTTTTAGCTCAAACTGAGTCCTAATCCTAATCTGAAAACAATTCATTTTTATGATGTGGCTCCGTTCTTTACTTTCCTTCATGAAGAGCTCACTGAAGACAT
>PVJH01024735.1:0-32650 GCA_004026705.1 Nesogale talazaci | reverse complement strand
TAAACAAGCGGCCATTCAGCTCAGAAGCAATAAAGCCCACACGGAAGAAGCACACCAGCCTGTGTGATCATGAGGTGGTGAAGGGATCTGGTGTCAAGCATCAATGAGCTAAAATTATATTATTATTAATGAGGGGGAGTACAGATTGGGGACCCAAAGCCCATCAATAGGTGAGGTGACATCCTTTTACAGAGGGGTTACAAGGAGGAGATGAGTCACTTAAGATTCAGGGTAGGAGCTATGAAATATGCAACCTTCCTCTAGTTCCCAAGCTGCCTCTCACCCACTATCATGACCCCAATTCTACCACATAAATCCAGCTAGACCAGGAGATGTACAGTGAAGTTGGAAACATGGGAAACTTAGGATAGAGATGATCCATCAAGACTAGTGATGGGAGTGGTAATACCAGGAGGGTGGAGAGATAAAGGAATAGAAAGGGAGAACCAACTTCAGGGATCTACACGTAGCCTCCTCTCTGGGGCACGGACAACAGGGAAGTGAGTGTTGGGACACATTGGACAGTGTACAGGATGAAAAAATAATTTGTAAATTACTAAGGGTTCAAGGGGAAGGGGGGGAGGAAGGGTAATATAGGGAGCTGATAATGAGGGCCTGAAGAGAGGGAGAATGTTTTGAGAGTGATGATGGCAATGGGTGTGTAAAAGTGGCCTGAATACAATTGATGTTAGGGATTGTGATGGGAGTTGTAGGGGCCCCCCAATAAAATGATTAATTTTTTTAAAAAGGGGGGGAGGGGAAAGGGGAGGTGTTTTTTTTTTAAAGAGGAGCTTGTATCAAGGGCTCAAGTGGAAAATACTGGGAAATGTATGTGGAAATATGTGTGCAAATGTGCTTGATACAAATGATGTACTGAATGTTGTAGTAGCTATAAGAGCCCCCAATAAAATAAAAAAAAAAAGTTTCCATCACAAGGAAAAAAAAATTAAATAACACATCAAAAGAGAACCCGCAGCTAAATAGCCCTAGAGGGCTCTCCCCTGAGACTCAGCATGAGTTACAGCATGCAGTAGAATGAATCAGACACAGAAAGATAAAATAATTCACCGTGTTGATTTCCACATGCTTGTCTCCCCCACTGCCACGCTAGCACAAGAGGATAAACCATTCCAGTGGACACGCGTGGGGAAGACGGGCCCTCAGGATGTTGGGCCTTCTTGGGAACACATTGCACAGCTGCTCACCAAAGGCCAGCATTACTGTCGACGACTGAGTGCGAATGATGTGTCCATCATCATTCCGCCTCTAATCCAACTTAGATAAAACTCTTGTAATTCTCTCCGGATTTCAGAGAGCTGTATTTGATGGGAAGTTAGATGGCCAGGACCTCCCCAGGGAAGCACACACTGCTCCTGGTCACTAGTCTTTTCTTAACACATGCAGCTGTGCCCTCAGTGAGCACAGGGCATCTCTGAATGTGGGAAGGCGCGACCAGCGTGCCAGCGTGCCAACGTACACAGTGTCCCCAAACAGCCCAGAGAGGCCCCACGGAAACTCAGGGACTCTCTCTGTACCCCGTGCACACAGTTCCTTAGCCAGATGTAATCTCCGGACATCAATGAAATCACATGTACCCCTAACCTCGTATAGCTCTCAGACAGATACGTGAAAACACACTGAATCTATGTGTAACTGGTAGCTTGGACACGAGCAAGGGAAAGATATTCGATAAGCATGTGTAAAGAAGAACCATTCGCAATCACACTCCTCACTTCTGCCGTTGACCATGTGGTCCTAACTGAGAGGTAGAACTACTTTCTTCCACAACCTAGTCTAGATTTCTTTGGCCCTCGGCCAGCTGCTCAGAGCTCCGTGGTTCTTTGCCTAGTGGGGTGACGCAGACCTTCATTCCGGAGGGGTCTGGCTCGTTTTCAGGATTGGGATGCTGCAGTTCATCGTTTACTTTCATCACAGGGCATGGCACGACTAAGAGATGGACTAGGGAATCGCCTGGATTCCAGACATACTCTTCTTTACCTCCATTATGTAGGAAACATTTTGGATTGTGGAAGACTGGTCCTTTTCAAAGAAAGTGCTGGCACTGCCTGCAAATCAGCCAAGAGGTGAGACACAAACTGGGGCCCAGGTTGGCGTTTGGGCCAGGAGCACCAGTGTCAGGCTGTAAAGGACCTGCACGCCGCCCCTGCTGCAGTCAGGGGAAGGCTTGAGCAAAAAAGCGCCACTCAGGATTCAGTAGTAAAGGACTTCTATTAATAAAGGCTGCCCCGGGCAGGCCCAAGGGGAAGGAGCTTGCTCTGAGCCCCTCCCCGCAGAATATGGGAGGCCTGGCTCAAACCTACCTCAGCACACAAATCCTTCATCATTAATCACCCTTAGCACCCAGCCTGGCAGCAAGGCACTGGCATAGGCTAGCCCTATGTTCTTGCTGCGATAAATCTAACTAGCAGAGAGTTCAAGAGTTCTCCTACCAGTCTGTAAAAACCCAAACCAGGAGCCTCTGCTTGAAAGAGCAAGACCGCTTTTTTTTTTTTTTTTTAGGCATCACTGCCCTCAGGTGGTGGGAGTAGGAGGCCCAGCCTTTGCTCCTGGGAGCTGGAATTGAACCTCCGTCCCAGTGGGCCGCAGTCCCGCGCACAACCACTACGCCACCGGGGCTCAGTCCAAGACCGCTTTTATCAGGGAATTCTACCCTATGCACTCAAGGAATTCAAGTGGTTACTAAAAGTGGTTATTCATCAAAGCAATGAAGTAAAGCAAAAAGCTATAATTCAACTGCTCCCCATTGATAAAGAAGGAAGTCTCTTAAGCCCATTGCTTTTGCTTCTGTGCATTCCCTTTTTTAAGATCAGTTTATTGGAAGCTCATACAACTCTTATCGCAATCCATGCATCCATCAATGGTGTCAAGCACATTTGTCCATTTGTTGCCATCATCATTTTCAAAGCATTTTCCTTCTACTTGAACTTTGGATATCAGCTCCTCATTTGCCCCTCCTTCCCCCCCACCTCCCTCACGAACCCTTGATAATTGACATATCATTACTGTTGTTGCTGTTTCATGTGTGACACTGACTGATACCTCCCTTCACCCACTTTTCTGCCTTCACCCAGGGAGGGGGATTGTGTGTAGATCATTGGTGATTGGTTCCCCCCCCCTCCCCCATTTTCCCCTTACCTTCCTGGTATCACTCCTCTCATTATTGGTCCTGAGGGGTTTATCTGTCCTGGACTCCTTGTGTTTCCAGCCCTGATCTCTACCCAGGTACATGCTCTGGCCTAGCCAGATTGGTAGGGTAGAATTGGGATCATGATAGTGGGGGTGGGGTGGGGGAAGCATTGAAGAACTGAGAAAAGTTGTATGTTTCATCATCGCTACTCTGCACCTTGACTGGCTCATCTTCACCCAGCAACCCTTCTGTAAGAGAATGTCCGGTTGCCTACAGGTGAGTTTTGGATCTCCACTCCACCTCATTCACAATGATATGATTTTTTTTGTTCTTTGATGCCTGATACCCAATCTTATCGACACCTCACGATCACACAGACGGATGTGCTTCTTCCATGTGGGCTTTGTTGCTTCTCAGCTAGATGGTTACTTGTTTATCTTCAAGGCTTTGAGACCCCAGACATTATAACTTGATAGCTTTCCTGACTACATTTGCTTATGCACCCTCTTTGTCTTCAGTGATTATGTCAGGAAGGTGAGCATCATGGAATGCCAGTTTAATTGAACAAAGTGTTCTTGCATGAAGGAAGTACTTGAGTAGAAGCCCAATGTCCATCTGCTACCTTAATGCTCAACCTATACATATATGTACATAACTCTATTTCCCCATCATCATATAGAATATATTTGCATATATACATACCTATATTTAGACCACTATAAAACCCTTTGCCTCTTAGTTCTTTTCTCTATTTCCTTTTTCTTTCCTCTTGTCTCATTATCATGTTCAGTCTTCGTTTGAGTTTCAGTTATTCCTTTTGATTATATTGTCCTTGATCAAGCCCTGCTAGGCCTCCTACACCCTCCTTGCCATGAATTTAAGTTCACTTCTTGTTCCCTTGTCCCTGGGTTTATTACCACTTACTTCCTTTCCCCAGCCTCTCCCTCTTCTATGTACCCCCCTGGAACCATCTAAAAACCATTGTTTTCTCCTCTAGGTTGCTTATGCCATCTTCTCTGATCAGACATGTCCCTCTCCCTGAGCTGTAGCTTCAGTGGTGTCCTCTGAAGTGAATTCTGAGGGGAGAGGGAGCTGTCCCCTCAGATTGGGGATTGGGGTCAGCCCCTCAGATCTATCAGTTCCCTGTTTCATGCCGGTATGTTGCATTCATGTCTTGGAGCACTGGGTTGAAGTCTGGTGCCCCTTTCCCTGGGGAGATATAAACAGCACCCTCTCCTTGGGTGACTAGTGCCCTGTTCCCTCACTACTTGTGTCTCCCCCACCCTTTTTAATTAGCCACCATATGTATCCCCGTATTTTGTTTGACCCCCATCATACTACCTGGACCTCACCCCTGGAATGTATGTATACAGTAGCTTTTTCCCCTAAAACCCTTTTTCATTTTGAAGCTTACCTCAGCAGACTCATTGTCCTTTTGTTCTCAACTTACTTCACTTAGCATAATTTCCTCCAGTTCTTCCCATGCAGCAATGTGCTTCATGCATCCATCACTGCTTTTTAGGGATGTGCTGTACTCCATTGTAAGTATGTACCAATGTTTTTTTTATCCATTTGTCTGTTGATCAATATTTGGATTATTTCCAACTCCTTACAATTATGAACTGTGCCAAGATGAACACTGGAGCACAGATGTTTGGCCATGGTTTGTGCTTTGCCTCTTCTGGGTATATGCCCAGTAGGGGGAATGCTGGGTCATATGGTAGTTTAATTTCCATCTGTTTCGGATATCGCCAAATCAATTTCCATAGTGGCTATGCATACCTACAGATCCACCAGCATGGATGAGAGTTCCTATCTCACCACAGCCCCTCCAATACTTGTTGCTTTCTGATTTTTTTTTTGAATTGGGCTCTTTGAGGGTATTAGTTGATATTTCATAGTTGTTTTAATTTCCACATCTCTTATGATCAGGAACATTTTCTCATATGTTTACTGGTCATTCAGATTTCTGCCCTTCTGAAACTCTGTTCAGGTTCTGTGCCCACTTTGTCAGTGAGCAATTGGGTCTTTTCTTTTTGGAAGCTGGCAGAGTTTTGTAGATTTTTACTAATAAGACTTTTGTCTCATGTTGGCTCTCTTATTACTCTCGGTGAATTCTTTTGATGTACACAGGTGTTTTATCTTCAGTATATCCCCCTTGTCATCTGTATTTGTGTCCTTCCCTATTTCTGATAGCCAATGTATTTCCTGCACCAAAGTTCTCAGGTTTGTGCCTATTCTCTCCTTGATGGTGCTACTAGTTTGGGGTTTTATCTTGAGGTCTGTAATCCCACTTGAGTTTATACTTCTGCATGTAATGAGATAAGTGTCTTGCTTCATTTCTGCAGTAGATATCCATTGTTTCCAGCACCTCTTGTTGAAGAGTGCATCCGCTTCCCATTTGATAATTTTGGGGCCCTTACCAAAGATCAGTTGTTTATATACTGATGATTTTGTTTCTGGGGTTTCAGTTCTTTTCCATTGGTCTGAATATCTGTCATTATACCAATACCATGTGACTTGACGACTGTGGCTGTATAACATGTGCTAAAGTCAGGTAAAGCAAACCCTCCACTCTGTCCTTCTTCTTGAGGAATTCTCTACTAATCCTGGGTTTCCTCCCTCTCCATATGAAGTTGGTAATCAGTTTTTCCAATTCTTTGAAGAATGATGATGGTAATTGTATCGAGATTACGTTAAACTTATATAGTGCCTTGGGCAGAACTGACTTCTTTACTATATTGTTTTCCAATACACAAGCAAGCGATATTCTTCCATCTGTTGAGGTCACACTTGGTTTTTCGTAATAGTGTTCTGCAGTTTTCGTCATACAAACCTTTGGATATTTTAGTCAGGTATATCTCTAAATATTTCGATTTGTGTTCGGCTTTTGTGAAGGGCATCACCCATTTAATCTTCTCTGTGGTCTTAGCCGATGTGTATAGTAGTCTGGCTGTTTGTTGATTCTGGATCCTGCCACTCAGTCATAATCCTCTATTGTTTCCAGTACTCACCTTGTGGGGCTTTTGAGATTTTCCTTATATAAAATCATATCATCTGCACACAATGATAGTTTTACCTCGTCCTTCCCCAGGGGGATACCTGTGATGTTTTTTCTTTGCCTTATGCTGTTAGCTAAGGTCACCAGTATGATGCGCAATAGGAGTGAGGACAAGGGACATCCTTGTCTTCCTCCTTTTTTCAGTGGATATGTGTTCGTCTTTTCTCCATTGACTACCACAATCACTGTTGGTTTTTCACATATAGCTTGTATTATTCAGAGAAATTTTCCTTCCATTCCTATCTTCTTGAATGTCTTAAACAGGAATTAGTGTTGGCTGCTGTCAAATGCTTTTTCCACAACTATTGATATTATCATGTGGTTCTTAGAGATTTTCATGTCAATGTGGCAAAGGATACTAAAGGTCTTTCATGTGTTGAACCATCTCTGCATACCTGGTATGAACACTCCACTTGGTCATGGTAAATTATTTGTTTTATATACTTTTGAATTCTATTGGCCAGAATTAAGTTAAGGATTTCGGCATCGATATTCATTAGGGATATTGGTCTGTAGTTCTCAATTCTTGTGGGGTCCTTACCTGGCTTCAGTATCAGAGTTATACTAGCGTCATAGAAAGTTCAAGGGTTTGCTGTCTTTTTCTATAATTTGAAAGAATTTGTGCGAGATTTTTTGACAGTTCTTCCCTGACTGCTTGGTAGAATTCTCCTGTGAAGCCATCTGGTCCAGGGGAAATTGTTGTTGTTGTTGTTGTTGGTAATCTCTTGATAGCCTTGTCTAACTTCTTTTATTGCTATGGGTTTGTTGAGATCCTTGACGTCCACCAGAGATAGTCTAGGGAGGGATTGTTTTTCCAAAGATTTGTCCATGAATTCCAATTGAATTCATTGGAGTACAGTTCTCATAGTTTTATGTTTGGTAACTATCCTTTTGATTTCCTTAGGGTCTGTTGTATTGTTGCTTCTTTCAAGTTTCATCCTTGCTATTGAAATTTGTTCCTTCCTTTCTATGCTTATGCTTTCCAGCAGTCTGACAATTCTGTTTATACTTTTGATGAACCGACTTTTAGCAGCATTCATTTTTTTCCATTGTTTTCTTCTTTTCCCTCTCCTGGATCTCGGCCCTGATTTTATTATTTCTTTTCTTTTACTATTAGTAGGATTGTCCCATTGACTCTGCTCTATTTGCTGTAAATTTTGTGCCAGCATATCAGTCATAAATCTCTCTTCTCTTTTTATGTGTGCGTTTATTGCTGGGAAACTTCCCGAAGTTTTGGTACACCATGTTCTCATTCTTGTTGGTGTCTCGAAATTTCCAAATCACAGCTCTGACCTGAACCTTTATACACTCCTTTTGCAATAGGTATTCATCCTCCAGTTGTTTTGGTACACTATGTTCTAATTCTTGTTGGTGTCTCGAAATTTCCAAATCACATCTCTGATCTGAACCTTTATACACTCCTTTTGCAATAGGTATTCATCCTCCAGTTGTTTTCCTCATCTTCCTTTTGTTGATTTCCAGCCTTTTGTCACAGTGGTCAGAGAGAGAGGGGTCTGTATGATATCAATGTGCTTAAATTTATGCACATTTGATTTATGCTCAGCATGTGGTCTGTCTTCAAGTGTGTGCCATGTAGGCTTTAAAAGAATGAGAATTATTTTTGTATTTGTGTCGACAGCTCTGCAAATATCTATCAGGTTAAATTGTCTAATGGTAGTGTTTAGAACTGTAGCTTCCATGTTGAGTTTCTTTCCCTGTGATCTATCTTTCTCAGAGAACAATTGTTGAACAAATGATTCTTTTTTCATCTTTTGGAGCCTTAGATTGATGTATTCAGTGAGTTTCTTATTTGGGGAATATCTTAAAATGCTTAGTGGTTCTTTGTCTACCATTCCCTTGAACATTATTTAATATCCTTCCTTATCTCTTTTTTTTCAATAATTTTATTGGGGCCTCTTACAGCTCTCATAACATTCAATAGATCATTTATGTCAAGCATATTTGTACACACGTTGCCATATCCATCTCCAAACATTTTCTACTTGAGTCCTCCTTATCTCTTTTTTATGGTTTGCTCTTTGAGGTCAATTTTATCCGAGATTAGGATTGCAACTCTAATATTTTTTGAATTGCGGTTCGTTGGGTATATTTTTCTCCAGCCTCTGATTCTCAGGCTACTTATGTCTGTAATCTGTGAGATGTGTCTCCTATAGACAGTGGATTGGTGGGTTGTGTTTTCTAAGTCAGTTTGCTAGTCACAGTCTTTTAATACCCAAGTTCAGTCCATTGAACTGAACTGAACAAGATAACAAAAACCAGTAGCAAATTTCCAGACTTTCCCAACCAACTGGAGAAGCAAAGAACTGTGCCAGTGACCTAGGGGATAGCCAAGTAGACTTTAACAGATGTGAGCAAAAGTCTAAGATCATAAGAGAAGCTGAAGAAAGTCTTATTATATCCATCTGTGGCTCTGAGCTCATCTTATACCTTTTGTGTTGGGTGCTTCCTAGCTCCCTTTCTTATCAGCAATGTGTATGTGTATGTGTGTGTTTCATTCTTGCCTTCTTTCTACCCTCAAGCCAATGCTATCTTAGGGGATGCTTTCTCTTTGTTGCTCTCTGGATGGGGTCGATCTATGTGGTAATCTCTTATTTGTGCTCAATGAGTGCTGTTCTTCTGTCGAAAATGGGTCAGTAAGGATCTTTTGTAGGGCTGGGTTTCTTTTAACATATTTTTTAAAGTTTTTTCTTGTTGGGAAGACTCTTACTTCACCATCTAGCTTGATAGATAATTTGGCTGGATAGAGTATTCTTGGGTTTGTGTTATCTTCCTTCAATTTTTGGAAAATGTTACTTCACTGTCTTCTCTTCATAGTGTCCGCTGATAGTTCTGAGCATTTTCTTATTTGGGAATCTTTATATGTGAATGCTTGTTTTTCCCTAGCTGCTCTCATGACTTTCTCCTTTTCCTCAAAGTTGGATAGTTTAACTTTTTTTTTTTGGGGGGGGGGGCAATCACTGCTCTCCGGCGGTGGGAGTAGGAGGCCTAGCCCCACTGCTGGAATTGAACCTCCGTCCCAGTGGGCCGCAGTCCCGCGCACAACCACTACACCACCGGGGCTCAGCCCAGATAGTTTAACTCTTATGTGCTTTGGTGACTTTTTGGCATCCATTCTAGCGTGTGTCCTTTAAACCTCCTGAATGATTGCCTAGTTTTCATTCATTAAGCCAGGAAAGTTTCCTTCCAAGAATTCTCTCACTATTTTTGCAGCTGACTTCTGTTAATCCAATTATTCTGATGTTGTTCTTCTTCATAGAATCAAGCATAGCTGTTAGATTTTCTTCAGCTTCTCTGATCATCTTAGACTTTTGCCCACATTTGTTTTTTTTTTTTTTTTTAGGCATCACTGCCCTCTGGTGAACCTCCGTCCCAGTGGGCCGCAGTCCCGCACACAACCACTATGCCACCGGGGCTCAGCCCCTCCCACATTTGTTAAAGTCTGCTTGGCTGTCCTCTTGGTCACTGGTACAGTTCTCTGCCTCCTCCAGTTGGTTGGTGAAGTCTGGGAGTCTGCTACTGGTGTTTGTCATCTCATCACTAAGCTCTTAGGTTTTCCTTTGGCGTATGGTCTTTACCTCCTCTATCATTTCATCCTTTTTCTATATTGTTTCTCTCATATACTGTATGACACCAAGCAGCATTCTGAAAAAGTCTTTCTGTGGAAGATCAATGTCTTCTTCTATGCATGTCCTTCGGTCCTCAGGACATCGTCTGACATTATCTTTTGTTTCTCCTGTTTTGTTTTGTTTTGTTTTCATTGAAGTTCTTGGAGTTGATTGCTGTTTGCCTTGTGTTGTTTTAAATGAGCCCAATGTCATTTTTCAGAGAGTCTAAGAGGACTGACCACTCTCTGGGAGATTCGTAGGAATGCTTTTTCAAACTGCCTGCAGTTAATTGCACTGTGTGATTGGCCTACCGCTTTATCCTCCTGCGGCTTCATTCTTTCCCTAGTCAACCAGTATTCTGTTACTTGAAAGGCAAGTTGGATGGTCCTCTCAGTGGATGCTTGTTGGGTGGTTGTAGACCTAAGAGGATGGTTCTGTACTGGGTGATCTCACAAGAAGCTGCGATGCTGTTGCCCCTGGCAGCTTGGGATACCACAGAGAATGTGCGGTGGTGCCTGCTACAATGGAAGCACCACAGAAAGCAGGTGATTGTGCCCGCTTTGATGTAGAGCACCACGAATGGTGGTCAGAATTGCCCTGGTCAGCTAGATTGCCACGGAGGTTGGACAGAGGTTCCCACAGCAGTATGGGGAGCTGCAGAGTATTGACTGAGCTACCTTAGGCCATGTGAGGCACTATGACAGGTGGAAGGAAGTTCCCTCAATCACATGGGACCCCAAAATATGGGTAAGAGCTCACCCAACTGCAGGTGGGTCTTCCCCCAGAAGAAGGTAGATGGGGTTTCCCCAGCCATGTGCTAAGTGCTGCTGAGGGTAGGCAGGTAGGTGGATTTTCCCCAGGTGGGCAGTATTTCCTTTGAAGGAAGGTGGACAGGGCATAGGATATGCAAAGGGAGGGTGGTGAGGATTTCCCCTGGAGGAAGGTGGGCAGGATTTCCCCAACCTTATGTTATGCTGTAGAGGGTGGAGATCCCACAGATGGGTGGCCGGTAGGCTAGGTTAAGGAGAGTGGCTTACAGGTCGGCAGTGGCATGTGAGAGAAACAGGAAAGGAAAAGGGAAAAGACTGAGCCTATTGAGACTGTGGGCAGGGTGGCAAGGCGGGGAGCAGAGTGAAGAGAGGGAAGCAAAAGTAACATATAACTGAGCTCTGATCCCTGACCATGGGGCTGGAGGGGGTTAAACACTTCCCCACGGTGGTGGTAAGCTGTGGCTGTGTGGAGATTAAGCCCTTGGATCTCAGCTCTGGCCGAGACAGAGGTTAAAGTTAGCAGTGCTAAGATTCAACCCTAACTGGCCTCCACGGTGGCAAGTCAAAGGTTCCAAGCTGCTGGACACCTAGTAGATCTAAGCCTATTTATCTGTATGATGTTCCTTCTGCGACCTGGCAATGCGGCAGTCCCCTCTTAGTGGCCATCTCATGCCCTTCCTTACATGCCTACTGGTCAAAGGAAAACAGAACAGGAAAGAGCACCTGAGAAATCTGACCCAACTGTAAATCAAGGAATCTTTTGGAATGCTGTTGTGAAGAAGCAGTGGTGCCCCCACATGGAATTAGAAATTAAAGGAAAATATTTCCCATCCTTTTAAATTCCGGATATGGTGTCATTCCCATAAGGACATCCACAGTTGGCCAAAGGCTCCCCCTGTTGACTTCTCCCAAATCCAACATGGAGGTAATAGGATCAAGGCTGGGCCTCCCACTCTCACCAGAGGGCAGTGATGCCCCCCAAAACAAACAAAGACTGCTGCGTAACCACCACCACTCTCTCATTTCAAAAACATTTCAGAAACTGTGGTCCCATCCTACAATGCTGCCCGCGCCCCCCCCCCACACACACACACCATGCTCTCTGTAACCAACGTCTCCTTGTTCTACATTCTGCTCCCTGTGACCACTAATTACCTTTCTGTCTCACGGCACTTACCTGTTCTACACATGTGGCATAGGTGAGATCACATACTACTTACCCTGTGTCCGACTTACTTCACCTCAGCAAAGTGTGTCTCAGTTTGATCCGTGCCGGAGCATGTAACTGACGTTCACCTCAATTTATATTGAATAATGCCCCATTGTGTGTATGGACATCCCAGTTTTGAAGCCAATTCACCTCTTGAAGCACACTTGGGTCATGTTCACCTCTGAGATATTGAGATTAATGGGGACAGGAGCATTGTTCATGCCTGTCTGTCTGCATCTCTGCTATCAAGTCTCCTGAGGGGATAGAACTGCCAAGTTGCCTGGTAATTCTATGTTAAATTCTTTTAGTAACTGATAAACTGTTTCCTCCAGTTGCTTGGTGTTCTACATTCCTAAAAACAATGTACCAGGCTTCCAATTTTCTACATATCCTCACCAATTCATCTTTCCCAGTTTCCTGATAAACCCAGGGTTTGGAACTTTAATCTGAAAACTATAAGTTTCATGCAGATTCTGTTTTTGTATTACACTCACCCATTTGTTCAAACAACAGTGTGTATCAGTAATGAAAAGGAAAAGGAAAGAATTTATACACGTATTGAAATATACAATCCATGATTCCCTGAGAAAGAAACCTTAGATCTAAGGACCTAAGAAAAGGTCACTACACATTTTTTTAAAACTTGCCGAGGAGGAAGAATATTTATATCAAGGACTGGTCTCCATAGGCACTTTAGAACTTATTCAGACAGAAGAAGAATAAAAGAAAGAAGACAATCAGTGCCATCAAAAGTTTTGTATACACTATCCAAAATTACCCAAACAGACTCAAATCTCTCTGAATGAATATGAGGAGGCAGTAGAACAAGTCGAAGAGCAGATGTCAATGCGAAACAGAACCTCACAACCCAGCCTCTCACCCCAGCCGAGGGCCCCACCTGGGAATCCCGTGGCAGTAAGACTTTAAGAGGCTCATCATAAGCATAAGAGTCAGGCTGCTGAACAAAGAGGAAAAGCACCCTGACTACCAAGGAGAGAGAAGGGAATCCAGAACAAGAGGATGTGGAAACCAGACTGGCTTTTCCTGTCCATGGAGTCCAAAGGCCACCCGATACAAACAGCACACAAAGACATGCATCATTCTAGTGCTAACCCTTTAGAGGCATTAAAAGTTATCAAGCAAGCCATCATGGCAAATGATATTAAATCCGTGGGAAAATGTTGTATCAGCAGGAAGGTGGGATTTTCCAGAGAGAATCCCTCATGGAACTCAACAACGGGGGAACCATCCAGGGCCACCAGGTTGTCAAGAACGTGGACTCTGACCCCCAGTAAAAAGCAGAACCACTGAGAGGGCCAATGTCATTCAAAAATTCATAGCAAAGGGGCTCCATTCGTCAACACTGCCCAGACAGGACATGGAGAGCTGAGCCTGCACTGAACCCCGCCCAATGGAGCCCAGAGAGGACAGTTCCAGTTCAAATGGACGCACGATCTTATCAATCGGTCTTATGGCTCCGTGGCCCCACCAGAAGGATTGCAGCAGTCAACCTAACCAGGCCAAAAGAGGTTCAGCTAGTCCCAGGGGGATGCCCAGCAAGGGTTAAGACCGCTCTGGAGACTCCTATCAGAGGGAACAGTGGGTCTGGTATTAGAAAAATCTGAATTAAACGCTCAAGGTCTTCAAATCATTCCTGAATAAGTTATGAATTAAAAGTCTTCAGATGAAGTCGGAGCTGCGATTAAATCTGAAATCCCCTGGGTATTCAAAAAGGGAGGTCTCATCGGCCAAATACAGTAACTTCCTTCTGTTTCTATTGATAAAACAAACATCACTCAGGAGAGAGTATTCCAGGGATCTGACTCTCAGAGATGGCGGAGAATTGTTGAGCTCTGCAACTGACTTTTAAAAAGTGCCTCTAGGAATGAATCACTGAAGGAATAAAGTCCTCGCAACTTTTAGATCCAGGAGCTGCTATCTCTAGTCACCAAGGATGAGGAGGTGAAGCATGTAAAGCGGCCATACTGGAGCTGGAGCCGGGTAGCCGTGTCCCTCCCGCCTCTTTGGGTCATGCCCAGGGCGGCAGCAGGGGCTTGCTGGGGGGCAGGCGGGCAGTGACTGGGTGTGGCCCTGCTGGAGACGATGCCTCCCCATTCCAGCACAGAGACCCCAGCAGAGCCAGCCGCCCCAGAAGCACGCCCCCCCCCCCCCAGGAGAGGGACTGCTGGCTCACGCAGAGGCTCGCCAAGACTGAAACCGTTCGGGGTGTTGGTAAAAATTAAATAAGCTGACCAAAGAGTGGAGACGAGAAATCAGTGAGAGCAAGAACCTTCCCCAGTCTGGTCATTGAAAGTGTCGGAAGCAAAATCTTCACAGTTGGACCGTAAGGATTAGGAGTTCGTCCATGCACAAGGTGCTGATACTGATGCGTCATGTATTGCACCAAGACGTGTTGAGCGAAGTGACCTTTCACCTCGTTCCAGGATAACTTGAAGTTGCAGCAAAAAGTGAAAGATTTATGGGCTGTGGAGGAGGCGTGTGCGTGTGTCATCAAGCTGTTTTGATGGGATAGAAATTGCTATTTTGTTTGTAGGATTGGCACTGCAGACTCTTCCGGAGGACTTGAATTTATGAGATGAGTCTGCTAAAAAACAAAAAAACAAACCAAAAAAAAACACCACTTAGATATAAGATGCATACGAAGTCTTAAATTTTTTTTTTTAATTTAAGAAAAAAAGTCTTAACAGCTGCAGGGTAACCAGTGAAATTTTACATCTAGGACCAAACATTGCCAGCTGCAGGTTGACTCTGGGAGCTATCGAACTGTGGGCCAAATGCCACGACATCGATTCCAATATATCAGGCTTCCTCCGTCATGTCCCCTGGATTTGCTGGTAGCAAGACTGGCCAGCTTGATCCAAATGCAATAGCGTTAACTCGTGTACGTAAATTTTTCTTGGTATTTTCTAACTAGTATGTGCTTAGGTTGTATTAAAATAAAATTGATTGTGGACATGGAAAAAAGAAACAACACTTGCCCAAAGCAAGGCTGCTAACCACTCCTGGTTTCCGTGTGGAATTGTGTGAACATATAATTAGATAGTCTCCAATCAAGCTGCACCCTGATTAAACGGTGTCCACTTATTCCTCTTGGCCTAGTTAGCGCAATATACCTGACCCTCGCAAGGGTGGACTGCCCAAAGTTAAATCCCAACACGCCTGCTCTATGAAGCCCTTCAGAAAGCCCACAGGTCAAGGCTGGAGTCATTTCACTGGATCCAGGAGACCAGCCTTGGAGAAGTGGCTCGGCCCAGCTAGGTCTGCGCCGTCAGCTGGATCTGGACTATGTGCCTGTCACAGCATGTGGGTGGGCTACACAGGTGCACATGGAGAGGTGGCCGTGGGAACAAGTTGTGTGTGTGTGTGGGGGGGGGGGGGGGGATTTGCTACTGAGACCAGAGCTGACGGTGGCAACTGCCTGTTTGAACAGATACTGCCTCCAACCACAGGCAAGAGGCTGAGCCCCCCAGAGCCTGGGCCTCAGGTGCCTGTGGCCACGATGCCAGCCTGCTAGGAGCGCGGAGGTCCCCGTAAGGACTGGGTAGGTGAAGGAGGAGGGGTTGTCGTGGGATGAGCCCTTAAGGCCCAATTATTTTCTCACCCTTGTGATAGTTAGGCACATTGTGTCAACGAGGCGCATGGAAACCAGTGGGCACAGTTTAATCAGAGTGCAGCTTGATTGGCCGAGATAAATGCAGATGCTGGCATCCCATCTTCCTCTCCATCCCTGGTGATTAGACTAGCGTATGGCTGCCTTGAGCAAGTTTGCTGCAATACCTGTGGGCCAAGGGACACGGATTGTTTCACTGGCGTGTGAGGCTCCCTTAAAGCACGTTCTGCCAAGCTGCTGGTGCATACGGCGCTTGAGCTCGAGGCTGGAGGAGCCTGTGCATCGAGTTCAAGGTCTTACGCTCCCGTGCTCCTGACTGTTGCTGCCCCATCCTGCTGTTTGCTGTTTGAGGTAAGACGCTGCCTGTCTTGCCTGAGGGAAGACTCCTCTCTCTGCTTCCTCGACTTGGGTCGTGCAGCCCACGGGAAAGCAAGGAATTCCAGGATATTTATTAACTGTTCCACTAAAGTGAGCTGACCTGTCCTGCTGTGTGGATTAGTTCGCTGCTATTTTCCTTCTCACTGTATAAATCCATCCTTTTATATACGCAATCATTAAGCATCTTGGTTTTCTTTCCCTAGAGAGCCCTACCTAACAATTGTTACCAGGAGTGGTTTTAGAGAAATAAGCTCATACCTATGGGTTTCCTGAGTTGGTTCTCTAGCTTGATCAGGCCTAACAGTACTGAGCATGCTCCCTCCACTCCTAAACACAGGGAGACGCCTGCCATGACGAATAGAGAGGGTGGTTAACTCCGTGGCGTCAAGTGGCAAAGTCAATATTCGCAATAGCACCACTAAGAGATGAAGTGCTGGTGAGAGGAGAGACTCTGGGTGACCGTGTGTTTGATATTTTCCAGCAGACTTGAGAAAAATAGGGAAGCTGGTGGGCTGGTCCTCCTTACAGCAGAACATTTACTCAAGGAAAGGGATCATCTCAGAACCTCTGAATCACATCTCAGGTACCAAATGACAGAATTAAAAACCTCTCCATGCGCTACCAAAGAATGCCTTCTCTCCGCTAGCGACAGGGCTGACATTGCTGGAAACCAAATCCAGAGTTGCAGAGCTAGCGTGTTAGCTGAACCATAGATCTGGAAGAGTGTCTGATAGTAAAGTAAGAGCATGAATCAAAAAGAACTAGGACCGTGAAACATAGCCTGGGAATTTTCAGATGGCGTGATGATCCTGGGGAGCATGACAGCGAGCCCCTGGAGTTTATTGAGTCCCCCCCCCCCAGTCAATAGATGCATTCCTCCCACCTGAGGGGATTATCCACTCTCAGGCTGAGAGCGTTGTGATGAATCACAAGCAATTTGATGACGTCTAACAAGTTATTAACAATACTCCCCCCAGCTGGAATTAGGAACATTATGTATGCATGAAAAAAGAAAAGTACTGGGCTGAGCCCCGGTGGCGTCGTGGTTGTGCGCGGGACTGCGGCCCACTGGGATGGAGGTTCAATTCCAGCAGTGGGGCTGGGCCTCCTACTCCCACCACCAGGGGGCAGTGATGCCCCCCCCCCAAAAAAAGAAAGAAAAGTACTGGAAATGCTTCTGATATGTCTATTCTGCTAAACATTGCCTTGAAATAATATATCTGTTATGTTTAAAAGTACAATGAGATAGAAATAATGTCTATGATTAAACAAAGTTGGCGTACACAAGGTAAGACAAGCAGAATTATAAACAGATTTTAACGTACAAATGTGATTGTTGACTCCAAACTGGGTTGTTTCATAAGCAAAATCCAAAATTAATGAACAAAAGAGCTCTTCTGCATATTTAATAAAGAATATTTCAATGCGACCCAAACACTTTGCCCCAGCACTTTGGGGCACTTAGTTTATATATCATGCGATGAAAGCAAAATTTAACCATTCAATCTTATCAAGGAAAATTGATATGACACCAATTACCACATCACTTTTAGACTGTTCCTTCCACCCCACCCCCATGTTAAATGGCCTTTAAAATGAGCTGCGCGATCACCATCACAACATGTTCCCTCCTCCCGGCACTACTCACTCCCAAAATCCCCTTTCCCTCCCTATCACCCACCCACCTCCTCCACCTCTGCATCCCTTATAAACCTTTGTATCACTTATTATCACTACGCATCCACTCCTGCTGTGGTTCAGAAACTGGGAAACCCAACAGAAACAATAAAAAGCAAACTTGGGGGCTGAGCCCCGGTGGCGTAGTGGTTGTGCGCGGGACTGCGGCCCACTGGGGTGGAGGTTCAATTCCAGCAGCAACTCCACAGGAGCAAAGGCTGGGCCTCCTACTCCCACCGCCAGAGGGCAGTGATGCGCACCCCCACACACACACCAAAAAAGCAAACTTGAGGCTAAGCCCTGGTGGCATAAGTAGTTGAGTGCAGGACTGTGGCCCTCAGGCTTGGCGGTTCAAATCCAGTGGCTCTGAGGAGCAGTGCTGGGTAGCTCCCACAACCACCAGAGGGCAGGGATGCCCCCCCCCAAAAAAAGCAAACTTGATAAAATAGCAATAATATAAAGACAAGCTTATGAATGACGAATAAGAAAGAAAAGACCTCCATCAACATTCAAAGAGCCAGGGAAGAAATTTCTGTCATGGAACAAGTAAGCGCTACTTGAACCCAGAAAAAAATCAGGTCGGATCGACAGAAAGGTCAACTCGCCAGGTACAGAGTTTGATCCAGCATAATCAAGATTACAACGGTCTCTGCTTAGCCCAAGTGTTTTATAGTCAAGTTCAGTTAGAAAATTTTAATCTATTAAATCTGGTTGCAATATGCCAAAGAGAGAAAAAGAGAGAGAGAGAGAGAGAGAGATACAGCTACCAGACGATTAAGTCAATGTAGTCAAACACAGACCCAGTGCAAATGAAAAACATCCATCCATACTTAGACTTGTACCCTTCTATGTTTATAGTTTAATTCATTTGTTTTGTCTTAAACTGAAATTCAAATTATTTCAAAAAAAAAAAGAATTGGGCAAAAGCCAATCATCTGTCCAAATAGTCACAGTAATTAAATCTGCACTAGCCCCCTCCTGTCTTAAAGCGTTACGGTCTCAGAAGGCCCCAGGAGCATGTTCTAGAAGGCCACTATGAAAGGGCATCTAGTCAATGACAGTGAGTCTGTGGGCATTCTGACACCCGCCACAAAGTGACTACCCATACAGTGGGGCGACTAGTTATTAAAACAAATGGAAGTAGCAGTAGTAAGTGATGCTAGAACATGGGCAAACCTCAGGACATGCCAAACTGAAGCGAGCTATAGGGATAGAATTATTGCTCGACAGGTGACAGGGGTTCCTTTTGGGGTTGGCATCAAAGGCATTCGGCAGATTCTGTGGTCTCGGGACCAGTGGGTGGAATCTAAGTGCACTGAGCCAGTAAACACCGCAGCAGGGACAAAGAAATCATTTTGCAACCCAGAAGAAGAGGAGTGGGAATACATTTGGGGGATAAAGGGTTTGTAATTAACATTCCTTAAAAAAAAAAAAGGAACTCAGCATTTTGTTTCACAGTACTGACACTAAACTCTGAGACAACTTTCACCAGGCATCTGGTGATTAGTAAATGGGGAGGTGCATTGGCCCCGTGAGGCAGTGCTGCACTCTCCTGAGGCTGGTGGGCTGCGGAGTGTGGCCCAGCTAGGAAAGGAGTCTGGTCTCCAACTGTTGTTTTTCCTCCGCAGGCGTGATGGGGTTTGCTGTCTCCCTTCTCAGGCTGGTTGTGGGTATCCTGGCATTCCCATTGTACCTGCTGAACTTCCTGGGCCTCTGGAACAGGCTAGACAAACAACTCTTCCCCCGCTTAATGGTGAAGTTCTCTAAGATCTACAACTCTTATTTGAAGAGCAGGAAGCTGGAGCATTTCAGCAACCTGTCGGAGTTCACGGGCTCCTCCGGGAAGCTCTCCCTGCTGGAATTGGGCTGTGGCACGGGCGCCAACTCCAGTTCTACCCACCGGGATGCCGGGTGACCTGCGTGGACCCCAACCCCAACTTCGAGAAGTTCTTGATCCAGAGCGTGGCCGAGAACCAACAGCTGCAGTTCGAGCGCTTCGTGGTGGCCCCTGGGGAGGACATGCACCAGGTGGCAGACGGCTCCATGGATGTGGTGGTCACCACCCTGGTGCTGTGCTCCGTGAAGGACCAGCAGCAGATCCTTCGGGAGGTGCGCAGGGTGCTGAGGCCGGTAAGTGGCGACATGTTAGTGGCAGCCACTAGCTCACTGTCCCTTTCAAATATTCTGAGCGCTTGCTAACGCGGAGTGTAATGCTGTGGAAACAGGTATTGATGGTGACACTGATGTCCTTGGCTTGTAAGTGAAGACAATGCTCTGTTTTGCCTGTTTTCACCATGAATTCCAGAGATGCAGAAGGGAGAGAGGAAATACACTGGAGAAGAATCTCCTGGGTTAATCGAGTCTTGAGGATAGAAACTGAAAGATAGTGTCGAGTAGAAAAGAAGTTACAAAGGGGGCGGGGGGTTGATAGATTTGAATTCTTAGACATTTTAAACACCCGCAAGAGAAGAAATAAAAAGTCCCAAGCCTCCGGGAGGAAGGCTTTGTACTCATGTACACACGATCTCCACAACCCCCAGGGCCCTGATACTCTCCTCGGTTGGCTCACTAGCAGTTGGTACTGACTTAGGGCGATGAGTTCGGTTTTGTTCTGTTGTTTCTTCAACTGCATCACTAATCCCTGGCACTAATCCCTGCATCACTAATCCCCGGTGGGGAGATTGTTTTGAAAAAAGATGATGACAACATATGTACAGATGTGTTTGATAATGGATATATGTGTGGATTATGACAAGAGCTGTAAGAGCCCACAATAAAATAAAATGAAATGAAGTAATTTTTTTATAAAAACAGAAAGCAACACCCACCACCCACAGTGTGGCAGTCACTAGTCGGGTGCCAATTTCAGGCTTGGGAGTGTAGAGCTGGAGCCTACCCTGTCAGTCTGGAGATAGCCAATGAGACCTCTGTGTGAGCATGGCTTTCTCCTTAGAATTCTGGGAAATCTGGTCTGATTTCCCCCTGGGAGATGAGAGACACATGAGTCAGTCCTTTGGAGATGCTCTACTGACAAGACACAAGGCTGACTCCCTGTGAGACATCCCGGAGGAGAACCCACAGGGGCTTATTCTAATGGAACCGGACCGCTGAAGCCAGAAAAGCCATGCAGAGACTCCTGCCAGCGCTGAGATGCTTGAGAAGCCACAGAGAGGTCCCTGCCAGCGCTGAGATGCTTCTACCACCACTGGATACACAAGACTGTACGCCCACTGGCCTGTGATTGTCCTGGCATCATTGCATGTGCTTCATGAGTCTGAAGAGAACTTATGGGTTGGTACTGAACATATGGGCTGATATCAGACTTATGACCTTGGACCTTGGCCTGGGTTGGGATGCTTCCTTAATGTACAGTTGCTCTTGTATTGAAACCTCTCCCTTATACACACATGCATGTTTATGAATTTGTTTCTCTAGTCTATCCACACTAACTCACACACCTACCTCTTTTCCCACATCTCCTCCAGTATCTCCTGAATCCCGTTTCCTTCTTTCATCTTTTAATCACAAAATTCCTTACTTTTCAATTCTGAACACAAGTCTACATTTACCCATATAATTATAGGGACCTCAATCTCTAAACTTTCTATCTGGGGTAGCCAAAACTTGCTTAGCCAGAAAGCCTGAGGAAGACAATACTAATATTTATCTGTTAAGCTTGTGGAAAGGGCTAACCGATTCCCTTCATGATCTGTATTTAGAGACATCCCCGGCATGCCATAAATACTTAGATTTAGCTATCATTGTACATTCTTTCTGTGGTCAGGTGGTACACTTTAATAGCTTTGAATTAGTCAGAGATTGTCAGTCGCTCTTTCTATAAATATGATGGGGAATGAAACTTACTGACCAATAGGATACCTTCTAAATGTGACTATATCCCCCTTCCTGTCTGATTGTGAAGTCAACCTGGTGAAAAACGGATGCCTGAAACAGGGTATCAACTATTTTATCACCCTGGTTCTTTTCCTTGTTTTGCTTTCCCAGGGAGGAGCATTTTATTTCTGGGAGCACGTCGCTGCTCAGCCTTCCTCCTGGATCTTCTTTTGGCAGCAGGTCTTCAGCCCACTCTGGTCCCTCCTGTTCTGTGGGTGCAACGTGGCCCGTGAGAGCTGGAAGTCCCTGGAGCAGGCCAGCTTTTCGCAGCTGCAGCTGCAGCATGAACACGTCTCGCTGCCCATGGCGCTGGTGCGGCCCCACATCATCGGGTATGCGGTGAAATAGATTGCAGCGCAAGACCCAGTGGCTCGAGGAATGTGAAGCTTTCATTGTACAATTAATGTGCTAACTGGGAATAAAAAGACCTTCTTTGGTGAAACTTTAAGGTTTTCGGTATTGTTTTATAGAGCTCCATTCTATTGTCACCCAAAGAATTCTAAACAAAGATCTTCGAACATTGCTAAAACAAAATCAAGGAGCTGTTACAATTTAGGTTCATCAATAGCCTCATTTTTTTACTTTCCTCAGTCATGCCATTTTTCCATTGAGATCCTTTAAATTGGTGGCCAACAGGCTTTAATTCTCTTAAAAGTCTTCTTTGCAAACGTGGTACTGATAACTAGTTACCTCCTACTCCCACCACCAGGGGGCAGTGATGCCAAAAAAAAACAAAGCCAACAACAACAACAAAAATAACAATAACTAGTTACATTGTTGCAAAAAAATTTTTTTAAGAGAGAAGTGAAAAAATTGAAATGATTCATTAAGTGAATAAATCAATACTGGAAATGGGAGGGAAAAAGCATGTCTAAAATGTACAAACTTTCTGAACTAGAAACCCAAATCTGTTTGACTCTGTTCAAGGAATTCAGGCTACAGGACGTCACCTCCAGTTCTGTCCAGTGTGTTCCCTCGTGTACCCCAGGACTCCGCCAGAGTTTATTTCTCTGAATTCTAATCCCCAGGGTGTTAGTCTGCGTACATTGGAGAAACAAATCCACAGAAACTCATGTGTGTAAGAGAGAGTTTTACAGAAAGCGTAAGTGCACATCAAGAAAACATCCCAACTCAGTGCCGCCCAAGCTCTGAAGTCCAACATTAGCCCCTATGTCCAACACCCGTCCACAAAGTCCCCCTCCATCTCACAAAACACACGCAATGACTCCGACTGCAGGAGAAAAGCCGAATCGATGCGTGTGTCAGCATCTCAGTGCCGAGAGCGTCTCCCCACGGCGGCTCCAGCCCCCAGGGCTGCATCGGGGTAGGTCCATGCAGCTTCTCCTCGGAGATGTCTTGCAGGAAGTGAGCCTTGCCAGCTGAAGCAGGGAACTGGTTAAGGCAGCGACCCTCTGACCCGACCATCAGAGAGCAAGAGACCTGAGAACTAGAAAGGCGTAGTTCACTGAGGCATTCACCTCTCCGCCCTCCAATTAACTCCACATGTGTCTACCGGCCAGGTTGGCACAGTAAACCGTATCTATCTCACTCAGTTCTTAAGATTGTACTGGATGTACTTGCACAACCAAACCTTCCAACACCAACCTGTTGCTGCTGGGTGAATTCCAACACAATAAACCAAACCTGATCACTGCCATTGAGTAGGGCACAGAGCTGTCCTGGGCATCATTTTCTTTTCTTTTTCTTTTTTTTTTTTTTTTTTGTTTGTTTGTTTTTTGGCATCACTGCTCTCTGGTGGTGGGAGTAGGAGGCCCAGTTCCACTGCTGGAATTGAACCTCCGTCCCAGTGGGCCACAGTCCCGCGCACAACCACTATGCCACCAGGGCTCAGCCCCTGGGCATCATTTTCAACGGTTGACCTTTCCCTTCGCAGTCCAACTGGAGGCCGCTCTGCCAGCAGGCTTCCTCACAGCTCTCCTGGATAGCAGGCTCAGGAGCTGTGGGAGACCCGTTGGGTAACACTCAATTCCCCAAGGCGCAGAAGGCCACGTCTTTCTCCTCCAGGTGGCGGTTGACTCCACTAGTCACCCTTTCGGTCGATCACTGACCACTCTGACCTAAGGACTCCTTGCTGGACACGTTTGACGATCCATAAAACTAGACACAAATCAAGCGGAGGGCTCATTTTCCTTACTGAGTTGTGCCGCTTGTCTTAGACCGCAGATGAGGAAGAAATAAGACCCATGGGAATAAGGCAACCCTTGGAGAAAGTAGGTGAGGGCCGCTACAGACCGGGCAACCTGAGAGTCTCAAAAGAGGAAGTAGAGAAGTCGATTTGGGATTATTCTGGTCAAATTACAATTCTGTCCCAAGATGATTTCTTTACTCCTTGCAGCTGTGAAAAATCATCGCAAGTGCTTGGCAGACGGGCATGCGGTGAATTGGACAGAGGGTGCCGATACAGGCTCTTCAACAATTGTGTGCCCTTTAATAAACCCCGTGTGTTTGCAAAGGGATTGGACTAAGAATCGAATTCATAGATTCGCCTTTATGTTCAGAATGGAAATCAAATAGATGATTTCTAAATCCTCGAATCTGCGTTTGTCTTTTCTGGCTGTCCCTCCTGGTGGAAAATGCATCTGGAGATGTTTCTTGCTAGAACTCTCACTCGTCCAATCGACATCGAACTGACTGACTCTCTACAGGCCCGTCACGGCCTCTGAGTCAATTCTGACTCGGGTAGAGCAGAGGGGTCCCTGTGGATTTCCCCAGATGGTCTGGTGCGTATGTGTTGGGCTGCTCACAGGAAGGTCAACAGTTCAAAAAATCGGTTGACCTGCTGACAGCAAGGTCAACAGTACTGGCTTTAGTAGTTTCCACCTCGGAAGTTCAGCAGAGTCAGGAGCAGTCAAAGTTGACTCGATGGCCCTTCTTGTGGATGCGCGTGCTCTGTTTTTACCTGGCAGAGGAACGTCAGTCTTTGCGGGAGTAGACAGCCCCACGAGCACGCACCTCCCGTCCGCTGAGCAATGCGATCCATGCCCAAGGCGAACCCACTGGGCCAGCGGAGTCCAATTTGAAATGAGCCCTCTTGGAAGAATTAGGATGCGGCTTGGGAAAGTACAAGTCCCAAGACTCCCTGGATGACATCCACAGAGCCGCAAGAAAGGAAATAGCATTTTCCGAATGACCTCTCGAGAACGGACGAAGCCCTGCCCTACATCTCCTCCCTTTGCCATCTCCCAAACTGAGGCACTTCTCACGATGGGTCATGTCACCCAGGTGCCTGAGAAGACAAAAACTCCCAGGTGGAAGTAGTGAAATACGATATTACTAGCAAGGTGGGAAACAGGGAATCGTGAAGGACAAAGTTCTTTTTTTTTTTTTAAGGCATCACTGCCCTCAGGTGGTGTGAGTAGGAAGCCCAGCCTTTGCTCCTGGGAGCTGGAATTGAACCTTCAACCCAGTGGGCCACAGTCCCGCGCACAACCACTACGCCACCGGGGCTCAGGCTGACAAAGTTCTATACACATTCATATCCATTCCCTGTTGTCTTAAGTGATGTGGCCAATATTGTCCTCTGTTTATTACAGAAGCCTGACGTGAACTTGGTGCTATGTTTTGTAAGTTCTGCAAGTTATTGAACACATCTTGGAAGCTCTGATTCCCTGACGCATGACCTTTGCTGCGACACCAGTCATCCTGGCTATGTTCCCTTCTCACCAATTTCTTTTAGAGGACCAAAAAGCACATATCAGAAGAGGCCAGCTTCTGATAAATACATCATGGGTTCAATAGTCAGTTGTACAGCAATAATTATTATTTATTATAATAAAGATATAGGAAGGGGAAGGGATTACATGATGAGGGAGAGGGGTCGAAAGTGTCCAACACTCAGGGGCAGAAGAGTGGCAGGAGAGAACGCCTCTATCCTATGTCCCATCCTTATATACCCTCTGGAGCCATGCCAGGTCCCCAATTACAGGCAAGGACATACATCACAGGAAGAGGTTGTGCCATATGCACACGTAATAGGAAAGGGAAGTATCAGGGTCCCATGTGACAAGACCAGACCCCAGACTGCTGGATGTGGCGAAACAGATTACAGTAGAGATCATTAACAGCAGCATGTGAAATCCACCCACAGAGTTCAAGGGAAGGGAACCATTATCTGAACAGCTCTATTGAGGGGGGGGGGCATCACTGCCCTCTGGTGGTCGTGGGAGCTACCCAGTCTTGCTGCTGCTGGATTTGAACCGCCAAACCAGTGCGCCGCCGTTCCGCACTCAACCACTAAGCCACCGGGGCTCAGCCTCTAAACAGTTCTAAATGAGACACACAAAGGTCTCAGATAACTGGGAGTTTCAGGGAGAATACCTAACTACTGACTTCCACACCAAATGCTGGTAAATAGTTTGCTTAATATTTTGGAGTATATAATTGTGGGAAAGTCCTGTCTTCATCCCACAACCTCTCCCTTTAAATATAAACTATTTTTAGGAGCAAAGTGATTATCTCCTATACATTTAAAGCTGTCAAGGCAAAGTCAATAGCCAATTAGTAAAGTCAAAACTTCAGGCTTATGATAAACATTTTTGAATGTAGGCATGGGTTGTAGAGTCCTTTCATGCCCGTTTGCTATTGGTGAAGACGATGAGAGGGATTGGATTCTGCAGTCGGATGACAATACAGAGTCCATTATGAACGTTTGTTTTCACAGTAAAGCTTCTGGCCATGTAGTGGACCACCGTGCGCCAGCAGGAGACTACTTCATGTCAGCACTGAGCACCGAGGAAAACTGGGGGCAACGTTATGAGATGGAGAGGCCCCCCTCTACACTGAAGCCAAGCCTTGAAGGTTCCAGTGAGAATAATGTACTTGTCCTTTCACACTCTCCCCCCTCGTCGCCACTCCCCACAGAGTTGGCTCTAAGCATGAAGTTGAGAAGGGCCACTGAGGCCTATCCTTAACACCGCCTTAGCTTTCTATAGAAGCAATACGTTACAGCCAGGACAAAGATTAAGGTAACAAGCAGCATCGTTAGACTGGAATCCAGGCTATGAGAAATACTTTGAATCCACACACGTGGATCTAATCCCCCTGTGTTGTTCACAAATTGCTTGATAATATCAATATTACGGGAAGTCTTGAGCTTGTCTTTGAATGTGTAGAATATAACCTTTTTTAGCTTATCTACTGAAATGTTTTCGTTAATCACTGGCAAGTATTTTCTAATTATGCAATATGATCAGTATCTAATGAAATGTTTCCCTTAGACCTTTGCAAATGTTCCCTAAGCAAATCACAATCACACATTGTCACATTATACAGGCACAGGGTTACACAGAAATCGATTACATTCCAATCACATTTTAGCATCAATTAAATAGTCCAAAATCTTGATCTTTCAGCAAAAGAATAGTTTGTAGCAATAGCCCAATCACTCTTTTTTGGTTGTTTTTTGTTTTTGCTTTGGGGGTGGGGGGCACATCACTACCCTTTGGTGGGAGTAAGAGGCCCAGCCTTGCTCCTGGAGAGCTGCTGCTGGATTTGAACCACCAACCCTGTGGGTTGCAATCCCGCACACAACCACTACGTCACCAGGGCTCACTCTTGTATAAAATATTCAATTGTGATAGAGTTCCAGAAAGTCCTTCAGACAGTATCAGCGATGGAAGAAGCATCTCAGCAGGCAGCAATTGTCTTTATCGAGATTCTGGGAGATCGTGAAGTTCGGGATTTCTTCAGTGATGGCAGGATGGAATGACAGCATCAGCTTCTGTCTTCTGGTCTGGGCCTTGCTGGCTGGAGAGAACTCCACTGTCTCCTTTACCTGTGAACACATAAACAAAGAGTCCCTCCCTTTGGGGGGGTCAGCAACCTGGAAATAGAATTATGGTGAAGGGATTTCTCCATCTCTTCTGTGTCCTTCCTTCTCCAATAAAATAGTTTAAATTAAAAAAAAAGAGAGAGCTACATGCCAATATCTTCATTAAATGTATGCAAAGATCCTCAACAAAATCTTGACCAGTACAATATAAAGTCTATCAAAAAATGATCCATCATGACCAAGTGGGATTCATATTAGGGATGCAGGGATGGTTCAAACCCTGAAAAACCATCAATATTAGCCATCACATTGACAATAAAAGGGACAAGAATCATATAATATCATTAGATGCAGAAAAAGTATTTGACAACGTTCAATGCCCATTCCTCATCAAGACATACAAGAAGGTAGGATTAGAGGGAAATGACCTCAATATACTACAGGCTTCATATGAAGAGCCAACTGCCAGCGTTACAATCAACGGAGAAAAGACAACAACATTCCCACAGGAAAAGGGGTCCCAAGAAGGATGCCCTTTGCCCCCACTTCTATTCACCATCGTCCTGGAGGCCCTAGCTGATGATATAAGGTAATGCAAGGATGTCCAAGGTACACATCGAGGGGAAGGAGAAATGATCATTATTTGCAGATGGCATGCTTTTAGATAAGGAGAACCCCCAAAGCTAACACAATCGCTAGAGATGAGAGAGCGATATGGCAGGATATAAGATCAACAAGCAGAAGTCATTGGGTTGCTATACACAACCGAGGGGATTACGGCAAAAGAGATTTCAAGAAGGTAGTATCCTTCACAATAGCCTAGCATAAACTGAATTATCTAGGGATATACCTACCCCCCCAAAACACACACACACACACACACACACACACACCAAGGAACTGTCAGAAATCTCCTCGCTGCCATGGCATTGAAGGACACATGAAAGATGTTTGTGGAACCCGAGGTGGCCATTCACCAGATCAGAAGGACTCGAACCAGCCGCCACGTGAAATCCTTGGAGAAAGTGTGATCTGAGGGACTTGATCCGGGGGGGCTCAGGAGAAGAACCTGAAAGGGAAGGAACTACGTAGGATGCCGACAAGACTCTGAGAATCGCAACCCTGGAAACTCCCTGCGGGGAAGGTTCCACGACCTGGAATCCTGTCCAGGTGAGAATCCACGAGCGTCTCGTTGGCTTGCGCCGTCCTTCCGAGATCGTGAAGCCAATCTCTTCCATCTGTATGGAGCCTGGAGTAGAGGGTGACGTCACCCCGGCAGAAGCTTAAATCAACCATTTTAATAAATTGATTATCTGTCGGGGGGAAAAAGGAAAACATGACACACCGTTGCACTGTTCGCCAACGTTTTTAGGAGATATTTCTTGGTAGGAGATTTATGGTTTAATTCAGGAACAGTGACGGCAAATCTTTCACGATCAGCAGAATCTAACGAATGCTGTGTCAACAATCTTTTAGATCTATAATACTCATGTCCCAATCTTTTGGAATCATGCTAGGTAAAGGGAGATCTGGCTGCAGGCTTCCCCTGGGCTGTGTCATAGAATTAATAACTCTAGACGTATGATCATGTTCCATTTGCCTGATTGATCCTGATGACAGACATGGAGCGGTTCCAGGGACTCGGAGTCTCTGCTGTAGGACTCTCTCAGCTGCTCTTGAACTCCCTCAGGCAGAGCTCGCAGTTTTTCACTGTTAAGGGACCGCTGCTATCCCCATTGGGTTATGCTACTTCCAAGCTAGACCCAGGTTTAGCCATTTGGACTAGTTAACTCTCTCGAGGCGCTCCCTCTGCTGGTGAGACTCTGCCAGGGCCTGATTGCTGCCGCGTGCATCGTGCGATAGCCTAGACAGGAACAGTATCTACCTGGTTCCTTCGGGCTCAAAGCACACCCCGTATTGCGCCTGTGAAGCATAAACTAGAGGGACCCCTTTACCTCTGGGCTTGAAGAGGCATTGCCTTGCCCTATAATTCCCCTTTTCCCCAACGGGTAGAGTCCAGGTTCTTCGAATCTGACCTTTGTGACCTCAGGCCACTTTGGGCTAATTTGTCCTTGCTGCTGGCACGCTCTTTGAAAATGCCCGATTTCCCCAGTTCCCTGTAGGTTTGCTGAACTTGGTCACTGTGGCGGTCATGTGCCTACGTTAATTTCATGATTGAGATGGAAGGGTGGAATCTAGCCTGTTAATCTGGAGATAGCCATTGAGTAGCCAATGAGGCCTCCATGTGGGCATGGCTTTCTCCTGAGATTTCTGGGAAATCTTGCGACATTTCCCTCATGGAGATGAGACGCTATCTCCCCAGTTGTTGGGAGTTAGTCTCAGAGACGATGAACTACGGACAAGACAAGATGGCAGCGTCCGAGGAGCTGGAGAAGGCACACTGCGTTGCCCCGATGGAACCAGACCTCTGAAGTTGGAGAGGCCACCTGAAGACCCCTGCCAGCGCTGAGTTGCTTCTACCACCAGTGGGCACTGTTGATGGACCCTGAGCCCTGGAAGAGAGGAGCCATGGGGAGACCCCTGCCGGCGTCAGGACTCTGCACCCACCGACCTGTGACTTCGTGAGTCGGAAGGAGACGTTATAGACTGGTGTTGGGCACATGGTTTGATATTGGACTTATGACTTTGAACTGGATTGGGCTGGGATGCTTTCTTAATGTCCTGTTCCTCTTGTTTATAAACCATACCCTTATATCCATATGCGAGTCTATGAAATTTGTTGTTCTAGTCTACCCGGACTAACACAGTCACAGAGGCTGCTAGGAGGTCTGCTTCATGTGTCTCAGATCCCTGCTCCCTGAAAATCTTGAGCTAGTTTTAAAATGTTCCCTGTCCCTATATGGGCATATCCTAGTTCTACTATCTACATGCACATATTCATAAAGGAGCGTGTGCACCAGCCTGCTTCTGAGTCACTGACATTTTTGCGCACAGCAGCTCGCAATCAGGACACAACAGCTAGATAGGACTCACCATGTCGCTGCCTTATAGCAGTGTAACTGGGCCATTTCTCTCCTGATGGTGTATTTTTACCCCAGGCTCGCTGACACACCTCAGGGATCTGCAGGAATGCCTGCTCATTGTGTTTCAGGTGTGCTTCCAGGAACGAAACTCCCTTCCCTAGAAACACATCCACTCTTACAGCAATTCTCTCTTCTCTATTACGGCGAGCTGTGTTTCAGCTCCGTCAGACCTCGGAATTTGAGCTTGCACGTCATCTGATGGAGAAAGACGAATTTTTGTTAAAGCTCGCCAGTCAGAAGGGACCCAGTGGCCAGCTTCTGACAACGCTCTAATTATGCAGAGAGAGAGTCAGCCTGTTTGAGTCCTTTAACACTTTCAAGGGGAAGGCACTAGAAGGACACTCCTGAAACCCTTGTGGGTTTTCTAGATTGGGTTCCCTCTCGGTAACACAGACAGGGCAGGCTATTCTAGCCTCCAAATCTCCTCCCTCTGCAATTCCACTTTCTATCTTTGAAAGTAAGGGCACTTTGCTGTGCTTAGTGGTCTTGCCCTTAACTCGGGTGCTGGCTTCCTCTGTTGCTTTAGACCTCCCGTCCTCTCTGTGCCACATTCCTCAGGGCATGGGCAAGCTTTGCCCGAAGGTCTTCTTTTGAATCTGACTTTTTCTACAACCTTTTCATCTCTTTTCTATTCATTCTGGATGACTTTTGTCTGCTTCTGTAAGGTTTCAAGCTCACTTCAGACTTTTCCTTGCTTTGATGCTCCTTTTTCTTGTCCTGTTTAGAATCTGTAAAGATTCTAAAATCATTTGAACTGGTACCCACAGAGCCCAGGATTCCATAGGTATATTCTGCCCCTCCTCTCTGTGCACTCTCCTTTAGTTTACAGAGACCATCTCTAGATGAAATGTTTCTTCCTTAGGAAACAATGGATTATACTTTTGAACTACTTGTATGTTCTGTTTCTTCAGTAGGTGGATGAGAGTAATACAGTAAATTCTGTAATACAGTCATACAGACTATCTCTAACCTTGCCCAATTATTCTATCTAAATATTTAATAATCCCTTGTATTAGTCCGGGTAGACTAGAGAAATAAATTCATAAACATGCATATGTATATAGGGGAGAGGTTTATATATGAGAGGAATGGAACATTGAGAAAGCATCCCAACCCAGTCCAGTCCAAGGTCATAAGTCCAATATTAGCCCATATGTTCAAAACCAATCCATAAGTCCTCTTCAGACTCACAAAACACACACAATGACACCAGGACAACACAGGCCAGTGGGTGCAGAGTCTTGTATGGGAGAAGCATCTCAGCACTGGCAGGGGTCTCCCTGTGGCTCCTCCAGTGTCCAGGACTCAGGGTCTATTAGCATGCTGCCATGTGTCTTGTCAGGAGAGCATCTACAAGGCAGGAGTCATAAGTATCTCACTTCCAAGGGGGAAATATGGCCAGATTTCCCAGAATTCTCAGAGAAAGCCATGTCCTCACAGAGGTCTCATTGGCTAGCTCCAGATTGAAAGGCCAGACTCCACCCCTACACTCCCATTCATGAAATTGACACCAGAGTACACGACTGCCACATCCCTCAACTGGACTCTCACTGTAAAATAATTTTCCTGATGCACCCAACCGTCCAATGAGGTGACACAACCCTCTGCACCAGGATGATTTCTCCTAAAGGAGGCCTGCTTGGTCCCTGATCCAGGGCGCCGGGTGTGGGAGCCAGCCCACGTGCAGATGAATCAGAAGGGGTGGTTGTGTAATTGAAGGGAATAACTTGAGAGGCAAACCAAAGTTTTTGGGGTGCTCACCTCCTCCATGGCATCAAGAAGCAGGCCCCAGTGAGAGAGAGAGAATGTATACTTTCACCAATTTATATAGTCTTAGGCATGCGAGTCCCCTGCCTCCCTCCAACTACAGACACCCACATGCTTAACAACACGGGCAGTATCTTAACCCGACAGGTTCCTGGTTTCATTGGGGGGATAACGTCACACCAGTGCTGGGGGCAGGTAAGGGGGAGTGACTGTGCCCTGAGCAGGTCATCACTAGCAGCAGAGCAGGTAGCAATCGGGCAAATGCTTGGAAAAGACATCATTAAGGCAGCCCTCTTATGGGAGGATCGTGGTGGGGGGGGAATGATTTTTTTAAAATAATTTTATTGGAGGCTCTTACAGCTACTACAACATTCAGCACATCATTTGTATCAAGCACATTTGCACACCTGCTGCCACATACATTTCCAAACATTTTCCACTTGAGCCCTTGGTACAAGCTTCTCTTTAAAACAAAACAAAACAAAACAAAAAAACTCCCCTTTCCCCTCCCCCCCCTTTTTTTTAATGAATCATTTTATTGGGGGCCCATACAACTCCCATCACAATCCCTAACACCATCAGTTGTACGCAGGCCACCCTTACACACCCATTGCCATCATCACTCTCAAAACATCCTCCCTCCCTCCAGGCCC